>KE156641.1:6741-19318 GCA_000411055.1 Leavenworthia alabamica
CTACCAAATGGCTAGTTCCCTATGCAAAATATTGTTCTGACTTAAAAAAATAAAGAAGGTGGAATGTCGTATTTATAGGAGAAGAATGGGAAGGTGATTTTTCTAAATCTTCAAAGTGAGACATTTCATTTAAAAGAAATATACTTTGGTTTTTAAAAAAGAATTAAAAGGCTAATTTAATAGTATGTTTGTGCTTAAATTTAAAATAGCTCATAGATGAGATTGGGATGTTACAGCAGTATTAAAACTGCTCTCCTGTCTCATACCCTCCTTAAGAAGCACTGCACACTCCACCAACTCTGCCACTGAATCGAACTTGCGAACGATGTAATGATTCTTGAGGTCCACTCGCATGCCTCTCAGAAAACCACACACCAGCTCATGTTTGCTATCTGACCCCTGGCCAGCAAATTGCTTCAGCTGGTTGAACTCAGCTTCCTACTCTCTGACCGAATTACTACCCTGAATCAAGTACACAAACTCACCCTGTAAAATGTCTCGGGCCTTCTACAGAAAGTACTTGAGATCAAACTCCCTATGGATCTCCTCCCAAGACAACGATATTCCCATTCTCTTGGCGACCACACTCTGCCACCAATCATGCGCATCACCCTCCAATAATGCACCGCCAAATCAACCCGTTACTCCTCAGGACACCTAATCGACTGCAAGTTCCTCTTTAACCTATATCACATAACGAGATAACTCAGTTTAAAAGATACTAAATGAGGCAAAACTACGCAAAGCTAGGATATGTCAATGATAGCAACCAGCAACCACATGCATAACAACAAGCACCATCATGCAATAAAAAAACAAAACAACGCAATCAAAGACCACCCAAAGTCCTAAGACTAATCATATTTTTTGAGCCTCTAAGATTTGTTTACTTTCCTTACAAATCACCATATGATATTTTCCTGTATGTTGGTATCACTTACAGAATACTAACAATCATTTCTCGGAAGATCACCCATCATAGTAATACTCCAGCATAAACACGCTTAACTGCAGAGTTTTGAAGAAAGGTTAGACAAAACATATAAATGCACTTTAGTGACATAGGTAACTAGGATGTTACACTAACAAGCTGGATCAATCGATCATGAACTCACAACACCAAATCTATCGCCGAAGCGATGACATGACTGATCAAATCCTCCAATATGGGCGACTATTAAGTGACTATTAAGCTACTAAAAATAATTGGTTGTTAAGTAGATGTTGTTTTGCGACTATTACATATTGTCGGTAAAATATTCGCCATTTAGCGACTATTAGACAAAAATAATATGAAAATAAAATATGAGTCACAAAATAGTCGCTAATTTTGCGACTATCTCATGTAGTCGCTAAAGTAGTTGCCATTTAGCGACTATGACCTAATTTTAAACCTAATCGCAGATGAAAAAAACAGTTATCATCGAAAAATTAAAAAAATATCTATCTTCTCTCTCTCGCTCTCTCTGTCCCTCTCTTTGTCGCTGTCTCTCAGGCCGTCTATCTGTCGCCGCCACTCTGTCGCCTCCGTTGCTCTCTCCGCCGCTCAATCTCAAAACCATCGACACTGTCTCATCTCTCCTCTTCATGAGATCTTTCCAGTTTGTTTCTGATCGTTCAAGGTTTTTGAGGTAAGGATCATCTTCCTTGGTTTATACTTCTGGAATTGTATTTCGTTTTTTGTTGCTTCCATGTTATGTAGGTAGATTTTGGGATTTTGGTGATTCACGTGGCTGATTTAGCGTTTGGTTAGAATACGTTAGAGATCCCATGAATAATGAGATTCTGGAAAATTTGAGAAGATATTGCATACATCAGATAACGGATTGGATGTTATTGGCAAATTTGAAACCCGTAAAGAACATGAGATTGTTACATGATTTGGTATCAAAGTTTATCATGATTTAGTTATCATCTCTAAGTTGTATTGTTGCATCTCTATGTTAAGTTGCATCTCTATGTTAAGTTGCATTCATCGCTAGCGCCAGCTTCTATGATAATTTGGTTTCAAATTTTCAAAGTTTTTCCTTTGATTATAACATGATTTGGTTTCTATGAATTTTTACAATGATACTGTTTTTATTTGTTACATTAATATGGTTTAAAAGTTCCAAAGTGTTTTCTTTGAATTGTTACATGATTTGGTTTCTAATTCTAACTCAGTTTTCTCTCTATTAGACAAGCCTCCATCAAAGAGGAGACTCTAACATAAGAGATTCACCATTCCAAATGTCTCTCAAAGAGCTGCAGGCACCTCCAGTACTCCATCGGAAAGAGCCAGCTCTCTATCATCCTAATACAACTTCACTCTGCCGGTGGCAGCTCCTTCGGCACAGTCTGCCCAAGGCAACATCCCCGTGTTTGGTCAACAGTCGGCTTCAGCTCCACACATCTATGATTATCCACCGCCACAGCAACTTTTCCTGTCCGTTGTGTCTCAACAACGTCATGAAGCTCCCACTCCTTCGCCATCTGAAGTCCCAAAAAATCTTCCAGTTGCACAAGATGTCCCGAACTCTCACTCTCAGAGTCATCCTTCCTCACAAGGCAACAACTTCGAGAAACCTGAACCTGAGGTCCTGGATCTTGAGGATGAGATGCTCAGTGCTCTCAATGCTCTGCTTCTGCTTCCAGGCAGGAATAGCTTCATCACCATATTCTCTCCCACACCGATGCCGAACACTACTTGGTAAGTTTGGAATGAGATTTAGAGTTTGGAATTTGGACTCTAGAAATGAGAATTAGGTTGTAATGAGATATAGATCTTAGAATGAGACTGATATTATATTGAATCTGATTTTAGGTCTGATTGACATCTGAATAAAATGAATTGGATTTGAATAAAATGAGCTATGCCCTTTGGACAACTTTGGCTACCTTAGTTTATTAATGTATCAGGTTGTGTTATTTGAATTATGGGTCTAGTCTAGTTGTGAATGTTTATGTCTATATAACTGATTTGTTTTGGCTTGTGTTTGCAGGCTTACTCGGGACAAATGCAATAAACTGGTTCATTCTATTACTCGGATATATATCAAACAAATTTGATGGTCCCTATTATACATGGTCATGTGCCTCGTGAGAGACAAGAAAGATACTTTCTCAAGTTTGTGGTATAGTTTTCAGTCCTATTGCCTTCACATATAGATTTACTTGTATTGTGTTTACTAATATCATTATTTTCTCCTTGTTTTGTATAAAACCCGCACCTAGGATCCCTTGATAACAGGGACAATTCAACATCATTTTGAGGTAATCTGTCGACGCAGGATGAAAGAAATGGTCAGTAGGCTGAGAGGAAAACTAGAAAGTGACAATGTGGATCAAGGAGACATTCTGGAAAACAATGACCGCGTACTGGGACACTGACGAAGCACATCAAAGGAGTCAAAGCTATTCTGATGCTCGTATTTCTGAATGTAATGGTCTTGGTCCTCACGTCCACTTATCAAGGCCGAAGTCCTACATTAAAATCCAACAAGAGATGCTGAGTATATCTTATATTTATGTCATTTCTTTGTCTAACTCATTTGCAGCTTTAATTCTTGTTTATTTTGTAACATTCCAGGAAGACAAAATGGGAAGACCAGTGACTCTTGGTGAGCTTTTCGTTGAGAGACATACAAAGTCAGATCGTTCATATGTTGATCAAAAGGCCAAGATAATTGTTGAAACTTATGAGAAAAATGTGGAAGCAAAGAAGGCTGCGCTAGAGGCAGAAATTTATACTGTTTTAGATGGTGCTTTACGACCTCGGGAGCTCACGATGGTATGGCTATACATCCATCTTTCTTCATATTAAATAACATTTTATACAATCTACAATAATATTTATTTACTTATTTGTTTACTTATTTGTTTTCTTAACTTTCATTCCAATGAGAAGGATTCACGAGGAACTCCTTATGGAGTTGGAAGCCTTAAGGAGACTCTTTTCAGTGGCAAGCGCAAGCAACCAAGAGATTCTTCATCATTTATGGCTTTGCAAGAGCAATTGAAGGAAGCTCAATGTAAAATCGAAGTGCAGGCGGCTATTAATGAACGCCATGAAACAAGGATGGAGCACTTGTCCTTGGTCGAAAAGTATCTCCGAAAAACTGATCCTCACTTCTTGGAGTTCATGGCCTCTGAGTCTGCTTCATCTCAACAAACTGCACCTTCATCTGTTCCTTAGGTTATTTGATTTCTATGTAACTATGTTCTTACTTTATGTTAGTCTTCTATTTATGAACTTGATCTAGTTTAGCTATGTCTTGGACTTGATGTTTATGTATGCACTTGTGTACTTTATGTGTTGGATTGTTTATGTCCTGCTTTCTCTTTTTGTCTTGGATTCTTTATGTATGTGGTGGAGTAGCATTTTTAGCTAAACTCATGGGTTTTTGTAATCAAATGTTATTTCAGTTTTAATGTTCAAAACAAATCTATAGTGAATCAATTATCGCTGACAACATGAGTTAGTCGCTAAATAATCTCTATATGAAAGTCGCTAAAACGTTGTTTTTTGTAGTATTGCTAACAAAATAATACACCATAAATTGTTAATATAGAGTAAAAACTTCACATCTATAAGACTATAACTAAATTCCTTCATGAAATCAAAGAAATCTCAAAATCTGCCAAGCTTCAAGTCTCTTCCTCCTTGTATGGTACTCGGCGACACAATGGACATGACTCTTGATGTCTTAACCACTCAAAGATACAATCTTGATGAAACAAATGTAAACACCTTGGCATTTTAATGATATTTTCCGACAAGTCTTCCATACAAATACAACAAGTCATATCTTCATCTAAATCAGTTGACTCAATCCTTTGTTCTTCAATAAGTCTCTCAAACACATATTCAGGAGCAGATCTTGATGGAACAGTAACAGAAGGTAACGTAATCCTAATCTCTGTTGCAAAAGTCACGTACACATGCATTCGAAAAGGTCCAGGAATAACAGGAAAATAACAAGAGATCCTTTCACCTATAACTTTACAATCCCGAGACACAGGTATGAATCTTCGAAGGAGTTGAGAGATGTGATGTGGAGTTGAGTTCTTTGGTTTCAATTCCATAGGGGAATAACGATGTGGTCTTGAGTAGGTTTCTAAATTAATTACGGCACCGTTTTGATCTTGAGTAAATACATTGGTCTTGTCCTTTACATAGACGAAGATGGTGTTTACTAAACCTAGATCTTGTGGTAGGAAACTTATGCTTGAAGAAATTTGTAAGGGTAGTCTGTGAGTAGTAGTTGTATTCATGGTGGAAACAGAAGAAGAGTGAAAAAAGAAACCCTAGTTTTGGATGAATTGAGTTAAGAGAGACGAGAGTGAACAGGTGATGATGATGCTGAATTTGAGAGAAGAGAGTGAACAAGTGATGATGATAATGCTCTGAGTTAACAATGTTCTCGTTATTTAATGGAAAACTTAAAAGGTGTTTTCCTTTTTTATTTTTGTTAATTTTCCAATTTCCTTTTTCTATTATAAAGCTAGATTGTTATTTGTTGTTTCTTTTTATTTATTTTTAAACAGCTTATCATTATCCATTGACTTATTTCCATTTTTTTTTCGTATAATGGATTTAATTTGCTTTGGTTATTGATTTAAATATATCCCAAAATTTGTGATAGATTTTCAAAAATATTAAAAAATTTTGGAACCGTCATAAATCTGTTATAATAAATGTATGATATGATTTTAATATTTATAATGTTTTAAATATTACTTTAATATTTTAAAAATTATGACAGCTTTTGGATGAATTTAATAAAGAGAAATTCCATAAAATATACTTTATTGGACAAAATTACCTCTATCTACTACATAAGAAGTATTGGTTAATAAATAACTCTATATAGAAATATTACAATAAATATCACTGATTTATCATACTATTTTTTATATATATTATTATAAGGGTAATAATAGAATAAACTATTTGATAAGTATATCACCGAAAATTAGGATATATATATAATATACAACGCATATATTCTAACAGATATATTTAAATCTAATTAATAAACTACTTATATAATTTATAATTACATATCATAATAAATTTAAAATTTAAATATAATATATTTAAAACTATGTTATAACCGAACAGAAAAATAGGAGATATATATTCATAATATATAAATAAGTTATAGAAAGTAGGAGATATATATATTCATAAACGAAAAAATTTAAATTTTAAATATAATATATATCGCATATATTCTAACATATATATTTAAATCTAATAAATAAACTACATATATAATATCTTTTTTAATAAATAGATATCATAATACTTTTAAAATTTAAATAAAATCTATTCAAAACAAAGTTATAACCGAAAAATACGAGATATGTTTAAATCATATATTATGTTTAAAATTTAAATTAAAATACCATATACATTAACAATAATTTGAGCTTCCTAATATCTATCCACAACATCTCTAATATTTCTCCTAAATATTAACAAAAACCTACTCAATTAAATTAAAAATTAGAACTTATTTTAGAAAATTATATAAATTCTAAACAATAAATACTAAACTCAAACACTATATACTAAACCCTAACCTTAAATATTAAATTATAATATCTAAATCAAAATTCTTAACCCTTGATAAAAAATATTAAACTGAAACACTAAATACTAAAACTCTAACCATAAATACTAAATTATAACCCCTAAATAATAAATAATAAACCCTAACATTAAATAAAAATATATTTTTATAAAAAATTTAATTTTTAAAAAAAATATATATAGTTAATAAAAAATAGTATTTATGTTCAAATAAAAAATTAATGTAGTTTTGTCCAATAAATTACATTTGATGGTGTTAGAGGAAATTTCTATGAATTAAATTTAAATTTGTTAGGAATCCGTCATAATTTTAAAAATATTAAAAAATATTGAAATTGTAGTAAATAATAAATCATATTACACTATGACAAATTTCTAACAAATTTTCCTTCATTAAATCAAATAAATCTCAAACTGTGTTTTAACTTTCTAACATCAAAACTCTATGCCAAGCTTATGTTCCTTGTATGGTACTCGCCGACACAATGGACATAAATTCTGATGTCTTAACCACTCAAAGATACAATCTTGATGAAACAAATGTAAACAACTTGGCATTTTAATGATATTTTCCGACAAGTCTTCCATACAAATACAACAAGTCATATCTTCATCTAAATCAGTTGACTCAATCCTTTGTTCTTCCATAAGTCTCTCAAACACATATCCAGGAGCAGCTCTTGATGGAACAGTAACAGAAGGTAACCTAATCATAACCTCTGTTGCAAAAGTCACGAACACATACATTCGAAAAGGTCCAGGAATAACAGGAAAATCACAAGAGATCCTTTCACCTATAACTTTACAATCCTGAGACACAGGTATGAATCGTCCAAGGAGTTGAGAGATGTGACGTGGAGTTGAGTTCTTTGGTTTCAGTTCCATAGGGGAACAACGATGATGTCTTGAGTAGGTTTCTACATTAGTTACGAAACCGTTTTGATCATGAGTAAATACATTGGTCGTGCCCTTTACAAAGACAAAGATGGTGTTTACTAAACCTAGATCTTGTGGTAGGAAACTTATGCTTGAAGAAATTTGTAAGGGCAGTCTGTGAGTAGTAGTTCTATTCATGGTGGAAACAGAAGAAGAGTGAAAAAAGAAACCCTAGTTTTGGATGAATTGAGTTAAGAGACACGAGAGTGAACAGGTGATGATGATAATGCTCTGAGTTAATGATGTTCTCGTTATTTAATGGAAAACTTAATGGCGTTTTCCTTTTTTTTTTTTGTTAATTTTGCAATTTCCTTTTTCTATTATAAAATTAGATTTTTATTTGTTGTTTCCTTTTATTTTTATTTATTTTTAAACGGCATATCATTATCTATTGACCTTATTTTCCATTCCTTAGGAGTGGATTATAGGGGATCAGATTTGCTTTGTATATTTATCTGAATTTATATCAAAATTAAAAAATATTTTAAAAATTTGTTATAGTGTAATTTGGTGTATTATTTTGTTAAAAAAAAATTATTTATGACAATTTCAAAAACCATTTATAGTTTACAAACTTTTATTTTAAAAAATGGTTTTTAAAATTTTGTTATGATGTGTTTACTCTTATGGGCTGTTTGTTTCTCCATATGGATGGTTCGTAGTGACAAAAATTGTTCATCCAGATGAATCATTTAGATGGATCATTTGAATGAAGTTTAAAATTTAGTTTAAAATTTAGAAACCATTTCCATGATCCAAATTTGACCATTTGGATAGAGATGATTCATCCGTAATTTAAAAAAATTAACATTTAGTTAATTTTATTTTATTTACTACTTTAAATTTTATAAATATTAATATATTTACTATATATTATAATTTTTTTATAATTTTTTGCAAAAGCTAAAATTTCACATTTTTGATATAAAATACGTAATTGTACGATTTTGATAATTTGTTATTTATATTTTCGGTAAAAAAAAGTGATTTTTAATTTCCGTCAAAACTGAGATTTTACAGTATTAGCCAAAAATGAGATTCAATAGTTTTTTTGCGTATAATTATAATTTTGTGTTTTTCTACTAGAATTTAAATTTTACTGTTTTGGCTGAAAAAATATAATTTTTCATTTTCAGCCAAAATTGAAATTTTACAGTTGTCTAAAAATAACATTTTGAAATTTAAAATTTTGACATGAAACTGTAATTATGCAGTTTTCCGCCAAAATAAGTTTTAACATTTTTTGTGAAAATATATTTTTGAGATTTATTAAATTTTTATGGAAAATGCAGTTATACAGTTTTTCTCCTCCAAAATTGATTTTATCGTTTTCAAATAAATACCATTATAAAATTTTGGGATTAGAAAAATTTATCCAAATGAGTCATCATAATGATAAATTTATCACAAGATAAACATTAATTCACTTTTTTTTTTAAATGGTTCATCAAGATGAAAAACAAAAAAATCAATAATAACAAACAACATTCGAATGGACTACTTAGATGAGTTATTTAAATGAATCATTTAGATAAAAATACTAAATGAACAACCAAATATGGCCTTATATTAACGATTATGGTGTATTATTTTGTTAGCAATTGCTACCTTTAGGTATAAAATTGGAAAGTTTAGTTACTTGCAATATATTAGTTTGTTATTTGGTTAGTGGACGGCTGGTTTATCGTAGGATATGATTGACCGATCACTCATGTTGTTGCTTCAGGATCGATCGATCCAGCTTGTTACTAACTCTTGGTTCAGTCTGTTTTTTTATTGTTTTATATTTTTTTATTGTATGTTTTTGTAGACGAAAAGATTGTACTACTCAGCGATTATTACTCAGCTGATATATTCAATTTGTATGTTGATCCACATTCAGGAAAAGTTTATACTTGAATAACTATTATGAATAAAAACTGAAAAATTCAAATGTGAGACCACTCATTGAAAAATTAAAAATATAAGTACATTTTAAATGTAACTATTTAAATTTATATAAGAAAGACTTGGAACTTTGGAGTGTGATCTTACGAACCTAATCCAAAGAAAAAAACTTACTACACAAACAAAACACTTCACAAGTCACCACAAAGCGTATGACATTTTCACATTGTTGATGTTTTCTTCAACCTTTACTCTCTTCTTGTAAGGCATGAAACCTCTCATGTTCTTCAACTGAGAGAAAGCCGAGTTTTCTCTTCTTTTAAACTCCGATACTACCACTCGAGTCACTTCTATATTAATGTTTTCGGAATAAGAAGAAGATTGTGTTTCCGAGTCTAGCTTCTTCTTGACATCTTCAGAATCATTAGAGCTAGTTGAAGAGTTGTTATCACCAACTACAAAAGTCTTACCAAAGAGCTTAAAGCTTTGCTTGGTCTCTACTTCTGGAGAGAGTGATTCCTCTCTATGAGATGATAACTCATGTCCCTGTGAAAGTTTAGTAATGTTAGACTATGGTTAACAACAAAACCATGACTGAGTTATCGATGATATATGCGCTGTCTAACAACATACCGGTGAGTGTTGGTAATCAGCTGAAGATGAATTGGGTGAATTTGAACCGATGGAACCTAACCCATCTGACCCATGAGCTGATAAAACCGATGTTGGAGATCGGTTATCTTCTTCATCTTGAACAAGTTTGGATCCGGTTAGGTCACCGTATACCATTTCTTTAGCATCCGGAATCACTAACTTCCGAGGGTAAGGATGCATCGGTTTTCTTTTCGGCCTTGGAGGCGGAATCTCAATAGACTTCTCAGAGCTAACACCGAAATCGCGAGAAACCTATACACAAACCTTAAATTAAACTCCAATAAACCCAAAAAAGATAGAAACTTTTTCATTTACAGTCTTAGAAACAAACCTTAGTAAAAAACTTCTGAGCATGGCTTCGAATCTGAACCGCAGTCTTTGTTCCAACATGTTCTGTTCCATGAAAGAATCAAACAAAAGTCAAATCTCAACTCAATGACTTGACTCATACGCTAAGTCTAAGTACTTGCTTAATATCCTCATCAAACCTAGTTTACAATGTACATAAGACTCTCTAAAGTCAAATAAGCATACACACCTTCGATTCGTCTCCAAGCTCTACCATAAAGTTTCAAAGCTTCAATAAACTTCTCATGCTCAGCTTCTGACCATTTCTCTCTTTGTTTAGTAATAGTATAAGGCTTTCTTGTCTATATCAAAAACAAAACCCTAATTAACCTCATTGAAACCAAAACAAAAGCAAACAAAAAAATTAAGAAACCCAATTAGTACCTTGAGATACAAGGCATCTGTGGATGATATAACCTCATCAGTAACTTTGTCACAACGTTCCTATAATCACAAAACAAATACAATTTTAGTAATCATAATCTTGTCCAAAAAATGTTAAAGTATAAATGTTTCTAAAGAGTCTTAAGTAAAACTAATACAGATCTTATTAAACCGGACCGGTTTAATAGATCTAGAAGAGATTAGACCACTAGTAATAATGGAGATTGAGACTTGTTTCTTACCTAACACGGATCAATACATTAAGTAGTAAACAACACGACCATAATATCCCACAAATCGCCTGGTCTATAGATAATTTTAACCTGCGACAATCGAATATTCTTCAATTTCTCTCGGACATAGACATAACAAGTTTTGCTTAAACTTGAGATTAATAAAGTACAAAAAAAAACCCTATTTCTCTCTCAGACATAAACCTTAAACCTGTCTTGATTTCATAACTTATGTCATGTTATAAATATCGAATAAAGATCTCAAACCTGCATAGCCATGGCTGTAGAAGAAGAAGACTTGAAAAAATTTCAAGATTCGTCTGATTCAACTTGATCTGAACCGTTGGTGGTTTCTCTCCGGCTGTTTTCTCGCCGGAAAAACTGAATTTAATCGGAAAACAGATAAATCTGAAAACGAAGAAGAAGAATAGAGAGAAGATAGACTTGTTTGGTTTAGAGAAGGAGCAGAGTCAAGGGGTTAATTTAAAAGAGGAAAGAGAAGATAAGCCACGTCAGCAAAATATATATTTTAAAATTAAATTTATTGAAAAAGCGTAAGAGTTTCGAGAAACATGTTATATATCATGTGGACAGATTAAAAGATGCTATGACACGTGGAAGATGTCTTCTCATCTTTGCTTTCGCTTTTGTCTTTGCCGAGAAGATATTAGCTGTTTTTTTTGGTAAATCTTGTCGGAGATTTTTTTAATATAATTTATGTTATCCTTTATAATAGCTTATTGTCAAACGCGAACGCTGAGCGCGTGCTTGTGTTGACAACGTTGTGAATATTGATTTTACCTAATTTTGTTTGTTTTTATATATTAAATTATTAATTATTAATTATTAACTATTAATCATGTGGGTAGCAAATATGGTTAGTAATTTAGGTACAATTAAGGTTTGCACTTAATGTTGTGTTTATTTAATATCTAATCTACACTGATGAGTTACATATTTTGTTCACTGTTTGTTAAATTTGATTTCAAGTAAAAAAAAATAGAAATATATATATATATATATATATATGCAATAATACTATTATTCAAAAATTTAGAATGATTTTGAATAGTTTAAATCAAATTGATTTAATTAAATACGAAATATATTTAGAACTGAAAGTGTTATTTAATTTTTTTTATATTTTTAATAAATTAAATTATTTTTTTGTTATTTTATGACAATAAATATTTTTTATTTATTATCTAAATTTTATTATAAAATATAGGACAATTCTCTTAAATACCACTAATTTAAGTTTAGTTTCCACAAATACCACTAAAATTAATTTAAGACAAAATTACTATTTAATAACTCAATTAAATTAAAAATTAGATTATATTTTTGAGAAATTACATAAAATTCAAACATTAAATATTAAACCTAACCACTAAATAATAAACCCAAACAATAAAAAACTAAACTCAACCACTAAATAATAAAACTTAACATTATAATTTTAATAAAAATTGGTATTTATGTCTAATTGAAAAAATAATGTAATTTTGTCCAATAAAGTATAAATGATGGTATTACAAGGAATTACTCTAAAATATAT
>KE156641.1:26721-76396 GCA_000411055.1 Leavenworthia alabamica
AAGAATACAAGTTCATCAACTCAAAACTCAAAGGTTGGATACAATTTTAAAAGGGAAATGTAGCTTACAACAAAGATAACAAAGGATAGATTATAGACCAATGAACATCGGAGGTAGATGTTGATCTATTATTATTTTAATACATGAATCCAGATATCCAGATGATAAAAAACATAATGTATAATTAAGTATATTATTCAATTCTGTAGAGTTTACACAACTCTGAAAATATGGTTTAGGATAAAACTAAATTTAGTTTAGTTTCTATCCATAACACACCAAAAAAATAGTCCCAAGCTACATTTTTCCAAGTCTTATACAAATTCCAACATAGATATTAAATTATTAACTGATAATTCTATTTATTTGAAGAATAAAAAATAATATAACTTGAAAAAAACATTAAACAAATAATACCTTTTTATATAAAAAAAAAAAGACAACAATTTATATTTTATTTATCAAGAAACTTAAAAGTATCTAAAATATAAAATGAAAATCAACAAGGATGAAAATATTTACATGTACGCTCAGGAGGAGCACCAAGACGTTTAGTTACAACATCAACACATCTATATTTGCTTATGGGAATGTTTTTTCCTGCCATATGGCTTTTATGCATGTCACCAAAACATGTATATATTCCTGTTTTCCCACATTTTCCTGGAAATATTCTTTTAAATTCGCATGTCGTCTCATTTGATTCTACCTCTGTTGTTTACATCAACCACAAAATCACTATTGTTAAGCTGTTAATATATTTAGAGAAATAATTAATTATACACATTGAAAAACAAAAAAACTAAAATTACCTTTGAGATGAGTTAGAACTAGGAATGTGAGAACAAAAGAGATCATAACCAAAACATCAAATTTCATGATTCAAAAAATGATAAACAATTCGTTGAAATATAATATTTTATTTGTCAACAACATTCATAGTATTTATACTTAAGACAAGATAAAAATAGATGTTCATACAAAATAGTAAAAAAAATAGAGAGAACGATGGAGTCAAGTCTACTAGATCGGTGGTGTCGGTCTTTATTTTTAGAATTATTATTTATTATATAAAATTTGATAAATTTAACGAAATTATATCACATCAGAATTTTATTTAACAAAGTCACCATATGTATCAATTGGACAATGAAGTAAAGAGTATTTTATTATTTTATTTTTAATAATGTAAAATACACAAAAGTTAAATAATAAAATATATTTCTTATTTTTTTATTTTAATATTGGTTAAATTTAGTATTTTAATTCAATTTAAACTTTTATCTTAAATTTTAAATTTATAATAGAAAATTAAGAACAAAATGTTATAGTGAATGCGGAAAAACAATCAAATCATAACTAAAAGTTTTTTATATTTTTCTAATTTTTTTTTAAATATAGTATTTTTGCAAAATTTTAAATTTTCATTTCTTTTTCTTTAAAAAAATTAAAACCCATCCTAATCTAGTTTTATTTAAAATTAATTTTATTTATTGTATTTAACTAATGATATTAGCTGAACCATTAGTTACTGTTTAATCAAGTGTGATGTGACATATCATTTATCAATGTTTATCTATTAGTAAGTGTGTTCTTCAGCTCACAAATCCATTCCATGTAGACAAAAATACATAGTAGACAACATAAACAATTTGATTCAAATGTTACATAAACAAGTTCCAAGCAAAACAGAAACAAAGTGATAAAAGATTTGATGGTTGTATGATGGTGTAGTTCACATCAAGATTTGATTATAGAGACAACTTATTCAAGTCTAAGGTACTTTAGTTGTTTCTGTAGATTCATAAGCAGCATCAGCTGAAGAAGTATCAATATCATTAAGACCTAACTCCTCATTTTGCTCCCATGATCTCTCATATTCTTCATCTGTACATTTCAAATACAAACAACATTAAACTCATGTCCTTATCTTAATTCAATTTCAAAGAACACTTACATGTGAGCTGATGATCATCTTTGATATCATCTGTTACTGGTGATATAAATGAATTTGCTAATTCATCATCAAGTATCAATGTCCATGTCTCTTCTAAGCTTAAAAGCTACAATAACAAAATATATATTCATAATATTTTCCTCTTTATACATCAAGAACAAGATTAGACTTAATAATAATACCTTTGTTAGCCTGGATCCAAATTCTCTCCACTTGTTCTTCTTATTCTCACTCATACTATCACCAAAAGTGAATCCATGGACTCTAGCTAGGCCTGTGATAGTAGTAGATCAGAATTGTATGTTTTCTGATTAGAGAAGAGTAATGTATAGAAAGATCATACTCACTTTCTCTGATCTGGGTGATTAATCCTTCAACTGTTGTTACCATTCCACCAAGTGTACCACCAGCTAGCTCTAGATCAAGTTCTGGGATTTTTACTCCTGCAGTATCTGACTATATAATACACATAACAACAACAACCAAGAGTAACCATTAATGACATATGAGAACAGGTAGCCATGTGCGATATTCGGTTCGGTTCTTCAGTTCCAAACATGTTGTAACCATTTAGGTATTTTAAGAAGTCTGTTCGGATTTGGTTGTGTTCTAGGTATCTAATGAAGATCCGAAAATATTTAGAATACTTGTTCGCATTCAGTTCGTTTCTATAATTTGTACATAATTTTGTACATGTAAATAACCAAAAATAACTGAAAATACCCAAAAATCGAAATATCTCAAATTTGATATTATAAATTTGAAACCATAGTAGCCAAATAATTAAAATACCCAAAAATAACCAAATTACTCGTAATCAAAATACTCGAATGTAACCAAAGTATCCGGAAAAACTAAAATACATGAAATTATCCAAAATATTTGAAGTATCCGAATGTAGTTAAGTTATACCAAGTATAAATATAATTAATATTTATATATATAATTATATATTCGGGTATTCAGTTCTTCTTTCGGTTCCTCAGTTCGGTTCGAATCAGATTCGGTTCTAGGCCTATAAGAACCGTTCGGTAGGAACTGAAGAACCGAACCAAATTGCCAGGCCTAAGCTCAGGCTTTTTTTCTTTCTATTATAATATCGCTATCAGATGTTTTTACATAGATCAAGCAAGCCTGTTCTACATCTATACCATATACTTAAAATCAAAAGCATCAAGACTTAGCGTTGACTAAAACTTAGCACATTCTTGTGTCTTCTTCACTCATTTGAACATTTTTCTAAAGAGCTTCTTGGTTAAGAACAACAGAAGAGAAACATATTTTAAGCGAAAAAACTAACCTTGATAACATCTCGGCTAAGGTCAGCAATATTCTTTACAGAGAGTGTAATTTTCTTTCCCTTCTTAGGAATTGCACCACCAGGCTTCAACTGTTCACAATTATTCAAAGAAAGTTAATAACATAAAGACCAGGCCTTTACACTCAAACCAACATAACCCAACCTCAGAGTTGCGATAGCCACAATCATCACATGTAGATGCCATGACAATAACCTCCTGAAAGTATGGGATTTCTATTCTATGTCAAGGAGTTCAATAACAAAAACAAATATATAAGACCAAGGCAAATGCACAGAGTTTAAAAGGATACTAGTCACGAACATTCGTGTCTCGCATAGCTTCATACATGCTCCACAAGTTGAAGGGAAAGTCATCACCTGTTAGAAATGAGATATAGTAATGTTAGTTATATGAAATGTTTGTAACCATTTAAGTTGTTTTATTGTTTACTCTCACAAAACAACCTTTGATACTGCTTTATTATCTCAAGGGATCATAATCTTTGAAGTAGGGCTTGCCATTCAGGTAAACATGTCAGGTTCGGGTAAAACCTATTCGGGCTCGGGTATATCGGATTTAGGAGTTTAGTACCTAATGGAATAATTTTGTCGGGTTCGGTCCAGATTTGAGTACAGCTCGGTTTCGGGTAAGGAAATATTAAAAATAAAAAAATTTAAATAAACTTTCACAAATATAACTTAATATTAGATTACGGGTTTTAACCAATGGTTCGAATTTGGGTACGGGTTTAGAGTCTAGCACCCAATGGAATAATTTTCCGGATTCGGGTAGTGTTTTTCGGATCGGGTACTTCGGGTGGGTTATTTTGCCCAGGGCTACTTTGAACATTTTTCAAAACTATTCCAAAAGTTTCAAGTTCAGAAGTTACCTCTTCAGGCGCAGAGTATCTGAACAAATTATCGGAAATATCAGTGGTATTACTCTGAGCAATCGCGCGATGACCAGCTGCTGCTCCGATAGCTCCATGAGGTAAAGCAGTTGTTTGCGTAGAAGGAGTTTCAAGGCTTCTCTCTGACTGTTCAGTCTGAGATGGGTTAGCAAGATATCCAAGTGTTGCTTGTTGCTCGGGTGTTCGCTCATAGAACTTGATTGTTAAAGAAGGATCTGGTGATGGAGCATGTCTATCACACGATGCAAACTCGTTATAAGCAGATAAAAGAAATATAACTTCATTTTATTTTGGTATTTACTTACGGATTCTCAATAAAACTGTTTCCAGCAGGATCATCTAAAATGAAGGTGAAGGATGTCTCGGCTTTAGCACAAGCTCTCAGTTTAGACAAGAACTGGTCTATTGCTTCAGCAGTTTTAGGATCCACTTTCTGTGTCAAAGTTAATATAAAGTTTTAAGATTCCTAAGTGTAAATAATCAAAACTGCGCATACCAAACGAATTATCGAGCTTCAAGTCAGAATTTACCCTGCGTTCTGTTTGAAGAGCACTCAGTTCATCAGCGGCTCGGGCTAGTATCCCTTCAACCTTGAAATTAAACAAAGGGACTTATCAACAAGTAAATAAGACACAGGGCTGAGCATTCGGGTAAACGGGTCGGGTTCGGGTATATTGGGTTTAGGAGTCTAGCACCCAATGAAATAATTTTGTCTGGTTCAGTTCGGATTCGGATACAGATCGGTTTCGGGTAAAGAAATATTGAAAAAACAGTTAAATTTAAAAAAAATTAACTAAATTTTCACAAATATAACTAAAAGTTTTAAAATAATTTAATTGTTTATATATATAATTAGATTTTGGGTTTTAACAACGGGTTCGGATTCGGGTACGTGCTTCAGGCAGGTTATTTTGCCTAGGGCTAAAGACACCAATAATCTTAAAACGCATTAACATCAACCAAAAATGAACTGTTTATATGGAGATTGTGAAGAAATTGAGGACATACAGTAGATAAACTTCCACGTTGGGCCTCTGGAGGAATCTCAAAATCCAGTTCAGGAATCTGAATGAATATATTCATGAGAACTATTATCAGTTTTCATTAAACAAGAAGCAAACTAATTTCACAGTTTCAAGAAATTTAAGAGAAGCAGTTTCATATTAATATACAAGAAGGAGAAGCTGCCAGGGTTAGACAAATCAGAGTATTTTAACTCCAAAATGAGCAATGACATTCCCAGAATTAGCAAGACTAGTCACCTTAATAGTGGCTGATTCAGATTTCACAACTTGCCGATCAAATATCTGCATTTAGACAGACACAAAAAGGCTTAGGGAGTAAGAGAAAATTAAAAACCTCAAGATGGCTATTGGTACATAGATATAGATTTGAATCAATGTATCAACCTTCACATCGCCAGCTGAAACCTCAAGATGGTAAGAGCATCCTCGAGGTTGAATCTCGCCAGCAAACTGAACTTCATTGTTCCTATAAAATATATCATAGGTTAAGTGAAAATCTTATCTTTTCAATTGAAAAGCACAGAGAATATTTAGTGAGTTTGTTTTTAAAACAATTCATCTTGGTCAATCAAATACTTAATTTCAAAATTCATAAGAAAATTTGTACCTTTCTCCGCAGTGCGGACATTCAAATGCAGATAATAAGACCTGTAGCAAAAAGTAGGTTAGCAAGAATCTTGTAAACTAACACAATGCAAAGAATCTAAATAAAATCAAATAAAGAAACTTAAGTGGATTTTTGGTGCTCTAGAATGTGGTCAATTCATAGTGAAGAAAGTATGAAAAATCCGAACTCAGAAAAAAATGGTAGGCTTTTAAACAGTGTCCAACATACCTTTCTGAAGTGAGGAATTAAGGTCAACAGAAATCTACTTGTTCCCTGAAAATGAAGTAAGAAGACATTTTATTCGCAGAAGAAGAAGGATCAAAAGAAAGACCAAGAAAATATCATACAATGGATTGACTCTTTACAACTGAAGTAAAGAATTCAGAAAAATTACACTATTAACTGAAAGATTGATCATACAAAGTGTCTCCAATTGATTGCCACATAACCACAAATAATAATACATTATACATCTTACCTCAAATTTCTCAGTCCATCACCAAGTGATAACCAATAAGTTGTGTTTCATCACCTCTAAAAATCTCAAGAACCATTGGATTGCATAAAGAACTAATGCTATTACAGCTAAATGCATGAACAAGATTGAAATTTGGAAACAAGTTGAAACTAATGAGCAAAGATTACAGAGAGACTAGCATATTTCTTAACAAAGATTAAAGAACCTATATAACTTATGCTTCCTGCTACAAAGTATAAAAACTACATAATCAGCATGAATATCAAAGAAACTACATAAAGCTCATCTCCGATTCTCCATCTCAAAAATACTTAAGTTTTCTCTTTTCAACTTTGACCCATCTTAGAATTTGACTAACAGGTTCTTCGAGCTGCAGAATTTGAAACCTAAAACTAGCAAGTAGCAATATTCAAATGCGGTAGATGCGTGGATGAGTTTCTCATCGATTTTTTCTCTACTGGCAAAATGTACAAAGAAATGAGAAAGCAAAACGAGTCATTGCAAGTTTGCAGCTTACTACAAATTTCTCCATGTACAAAAACCTCAGCTTATATAGAGAAGAAGTTCAATTGTAAAACCAATACATTCATTTCTTGTATTGGAATATATGCATACACATAAACCTCTGCTACAAACAGAGACATTAACCAAATCTGTGAGTGTGAGAAAGAGAAAGAGACATACATTTTCACCACATCGCATACACATGCTCTCAACAACGTAAAGAGGAGCACCAAAGGAATGATCTGCTGAAACAGCTTCAGCCACCGATCCAACATCGATTTGTTCATCATTTCCATTGTCCATTATCTCCAAACTAATCTCTCAAAACAATCCCAAGAAGAATTTCAATAAACCTAAAAGCATGAAACTTTATGACCATTAAAAACAATACATACACTAACAATCTATTAGAGATCTTTCAAAGCTCAGAGCAGAGTTATATTTAATCCACATACAAGATGAATAATTTATAGAAACCAAACAAAACCCAAGAGCGTTAATCACAGAATCAACAACTTAGAATCATCTAAACAGAGCTAAATATCAATTTTTGATGGGACGATTGTGATCAATCAGAATAGAAAAAAATCGAATATTTTTTTTAATCAAATCAAAATACGTACCGAATAAACGAGAAAATGTTTGAAATTTTACGAAACTGTGTGGTGTGGAAGTGATTACAGAGGTCTTATGAGGAAAAAAAAAACTGAAGAAGCAGAGAACGGAACCAGCCAAACAGGTCTAGAAGCGGCGAGAGAATTGAAGAAGAACGCCCACGTGAGCAGCACGTGTTTGTGTTTTGTTTATGTGGGCTTGACCTTGTTCCATTAGGTCATCGAGCTATTCAAATAAAATTATCTATTTATTATTTCAGAAATAATTTCACATTTTTAGAGAATTACAAATTTTAAAAAGTTTACTTTTATTCCAATTCATGCATTTTCAAAATTTTATTAAGATTATATATTACTAGTTTGATAGTTTTTTAAAAATTTAAAATTATTGGTTTAAATTTTTTAAAAATTCAATGCATATAACAAAATAATTTACTTGAAATAAAAAACAGTAACAATGCAACATCTAATAAAATAGAAGATTAATTTTAATTGTTTCATCTCCAAGAGGAACCACCAAGCTTAATAACTTCTTCTGAACTTGAATCCTTCCTTGTTGCTACTACTCTCTCTTTTCGGACTCTGTTCATGCTCCATTTGCACATTCCTGCTCCTACTTCTCCTTTCATGTCTTCTTCGATCATCATCGTAATCACTGCTACGCTTTTTTCTACTTTCATAGTCACGTCCGATCTCCTATCATTACCATAATTAGCTCTGATCAAAAAGAACCTATCCAAAGCACCCGAGCTGAATCTAATACGAAAAACACTATCCGAATCCGAATTCGAATTCAAAAAATTATTTCATTGGATGCTAAACTCTTAAATCTGAAAACACATACCCGAATCCGAAACTGTGGATTAAAATTCAAAATCTAAAATTATATACATATAATTAAATTATTCTAAAAGTTTTAATTACACTTATGAAATTAAGTTAAAGTTTTTTAAATTTAACTATTTTTTTCTAATATTTTCTTTTCCAAATACTAATTATTCTAGAAATAAAACTTTGATCCAGTCCGGTTAAGTGCAAATGAATCAAACCATGTTTACAACTGATTTTATAATAAATACTAGGGTCACACCGCAGTACATCGCGGGTCAATTATTTAATATAAATTAATATTTTTATTTATTTTTTATTTAAAATTGTATATCTCTACAACTTTTAAACAATGTATATTCACAAATAATTGTTCGACTATTTTTTGTCATACAAAGTAAGCAATATTGCTTCTTAAATAATATCAAATTTAGTTGCATCCAAGAAATTAATATTTTCCAAAGTTAGGGGATGTTATTGGATTAGGATTTAAAATGATTGTATTGTATTTTAGTTTATGAGGTATTTCAAAATATTACCTAAAATGGTGGTATTTTGATTACTCATATTTTAGAAAAAGAATACAAAAAAATACATTGAAATCCAAATGTAAATAAATGAAATCAATATTGAATAACACTTGATTTCAATGTATTTTGAAATCAATAATCAAATGTTTAATCCAATAATAATGTATTTTATTCTACTTTCCTAAATACATAATTGAATAACACATGATTTGATTGTATTTTAAAAATACAATAAAATCTATTAAAATACAAAATTGAATAACCACCTTAGTCTTCTTCTATAAAATTTCATTAAACTGTTATTTTTTCTCTTTCTCTCCTCGCTTCCATGCAATTTCTCTATGTTTTATCCATATGTCATGGAATCTCCAGTCCACACCCCCACAACTCTAGAAAACTAAATGAGTATGTAGCAAACTAGATAGTTTGTGTTAAAAAAATGAACATTTAAACCATTAATTTTTAAATGGGACAAGAACATGAATTTTTAACACCGTATTTGTTATGTACGTTAAATCAAAATGATGTTTTTTTATTAGAAATCTTCAGATTTAGACCACTAATAACACCAACTTTTTTTTGACTTCATAATTAAATGTCTAATTTATATTAATTATACCATCGGAGACATGAGTTTAAATTAGATGTTTTTTTATATTTATATTACTACATATACATGTAAAATTGTTCAAGTTAAAATTATTAATTTTGTTCTAAATGCAAACATGTATGTCATATATTTTTAGTTTTTCAAATATTTTAAAAACATGTTGATAAACATTTATTTTGGAAGTTTCAAATTTTTGCCATTTATCTTACATATCTTGTACAAAATCCCAACTTTCAATTTAAATCCAAAATATGTTACATAGATTATATTAGTACATAGTACATACAAATAAATAGACCAATAAATAAACATCTGTATATATTCAACCTTTTTTAAAATATTTTTAAAATAAAAATATATAACATATATTTTTGATCTCAGTATAAAATAATAATTTAACTTTAACAATTTTACATTTATATGTAGTAAAATAATTTACATAATTAAAACAAATTTAATTTTGAATTATTTCTCCAATGGCATAGTCAACATAAGTTAGACATATAATTACGAAGTCAACAAAAGAGTTTGCTTTAAATAATCAATATTTGAAAGTTAAAAGTTGTTAAATAAAAAACGATGTTGTTTTGAATTTAGAGAATTATCTAACAAGGACCAGGTAAACTTTTATGGTAGTTTTAACTAACACAATGCAAATTTTGTATTCTATATGATAGTCAAACAAAAGTAGATCTTTAATGGGACATTTTGAATAAAAGTAATTTTGTCTCATTTTTAAAAATTCAGGGTTTAAATGACATTTTTCAATTTTTTTGTCAACATCATAGATTATTACTTCAAATCCAAGTAGACGGTACAAAACTCATATAACTTACTAGATGATATGATCCTTCGGAGGAAGTCGTCACTCTAAAGTTGACAAGATAGATTGATAAACCTTACAGCTAAGAAGAGATGATTATTCGAAGAACAAGAATTGTGGATCGAAAGGTCACGTGGAAGTTGCAGAATAGCTTATGATTTACCCTAACTTAAATATTTAGATATGAGATATTAAGACGAATTTAAGATTGATTGAATAGATATGATGCACTAACCAATCAAGAGATCCCTGGATGTGACACACCAAGATAGATCACATTTTTTATCAATAGTTATTACACACCAAATATCGGATTTGCTCACAAAGAACAAAAGATAGTTTAAGTCTGAAATTTTGATAAAAACAATAAGTGTTGTTTTCTCAAATGAGATTACATGAACAAAGCCATGTATTAAATTACCTTGAAAACTAAAAAAAATAAAAGATATTAAATCTGAAAGCTGAATGACTCTTGAGATAATTTTGCTTTCTTTAGAGAATACCCTTTGAGCTTCATTTTCTCCACTCGAGTGATTATTTTGGCTTTATTGGCTTATTTGCGTTCTTCGTGAGTACAATCGTGAAACAACAATTCATACATCAATATTATTATAACCAAAGCCCACTTCATAATCTCTATGTCTCAATACTACAATGTAATAAATGGTTATATTGGAAGAGAGTGACCATTCTGCTTTCTTCTCTGTGCCAACTACTTTGTTCACTTATCTTCTTCGTTCTGTTTCTTCAATTATAAAATTTTTTTTTAATTTGTTGTTATGGTTTGATTATGTCTCTCGACTCATTTGATATTTGTGTGTGCCTTCAGTTTTTATGGATTTAAATTAAGGATCTACTATTTTTTTTTAAATGTTAAATATAATATTATAAATGAGTGTTTTTTATGGTATAATCTAAATGAGAAAATAACATAAAAATATTTAAATATTTATGAGATGTTATTATATAAATTTTGATTTCTCTCATAAAAAATCTATATGTGTCAAAAATATTTATTAGTAAGATTGTGACTAATCCTTTCAGATTTTGTGGATTACTAAAATTCAAATGATTTTATAGAGACTAAAAAGCACTGATCAGATTTTGGATCTATTTTTTTTTTAACCCTCAGATTATTCAGAACTAAAAAAAATTATCCGAATCTAATCCGAAATTTTTTCATTTTGGTTGTTTGGAACAAATGACTTTGAAAAAACAAATATATATATATATATATATATATTATAGAGTAATATAAATAAAATTTTAACTTTGTCTAGTGGGTCATTTTTTTATTTTTTTATTGAAGGATAATTTCATCATTTTGTCTTCTTACTAAGAACTTCTGCAACCCTAATAGAAGTTGCCATTCGTGTTTTCCATTTTCTTCGTCACTTTTTTTTTTTCGTGCATTTATGATTCATCGTTAAGGGGTGGGCAGAAATAGACAAAAACTGACTGAAATTTGTTAAACCGAAATCGAACCAGTTTAGGTGCTAAAACTGATCGGATTATAGTTTAAATATTTTTCGGTTTCAGATTTTGATTTTAATTTTTCGGTTTGTCTAAAATAAACTGTATAAAAATTATTTGGTGTTGTTATTTTTCTGTTCAGTTTTTGAAGGATTTCGATTTTTTTTGTTATTCAGATTTTCGGTCTTTTTTAGATTGGTTGGATTTTTTCAAATCTCGATTTTAGCTTTCCGCTTTCGGTTTCTATTTCAGATAATTTTTTTAAAACAAAAAAAAAAAACCGAACTGAACCCAAACGGAATTAAATCGATTTGTGTTCGGTTTTTAACATGTCATATTTCAGTTATCCGAAAATCCAAAAATCTGAATTGAATTCGAATCCGAATGCCCAGCCCTAAAATTTTATTTTATAATTTTTGATTATTGTTAAGAGGACAAAAAATCAAACTATGTTAAAAGTATAAGAAAAATAAGTGAGAAGATAAGCAGATTAAGATATATAATCTATTTCAGTTTAATTGGAGTTTGACAACTGATCCAATCCAATTAGACATCCAAAACCAAAAAAATAGCTCCTATCGGATTTTAAATATGATTTAATTTAATTTTTGGATTAATTTTATCAGATTGGATCAATCTGAGTTGAACAATCCGATTCATTTATCTATAATGGATTGCGACATGTGTCAGTTGATCAACAAGATTGTGATAAACGTTATTAAATTTTTAAATTTTTAATTAAATATAATAATATATTTATTTAAATTTATTTTCGTGGTAATAATTTAATATTTTAATAAAATTTTATTGATGTAATTTTATAATAATATAATATTTTTGTTTAAATTTAATATTATATAAATTTATTAAAATCGTGATAATAATATAACATTTTATTTAAATTTAATGTATATTAAACCAAAACGAATGATTTCAACTAAATTTGCGGTTTAAGTCCGGTTTATATTCAGTTTCGTAAACAATAAAACGCAATTCTCAGCCGAAATTTTCTCGGGAAAGTGCAATCAACAATGGGAGAGAAAGCGAGGGAAATGATTTTGAGTTCAAGCTATGAACAATTAGCAACTGTGATCAGTCATCTCTTTCTACGTCAAGACTCCATTGAATACAAAACAGCTCAAGCTTTATACAATTACTTCATCTCTAATTTCCCAAATCTCTTAACCCTAAAGCTTCTCAAAATCTATCAATCCTCTTCCAATCACATCATCAGATTCCAATCAATCTATCAACTTTCAAAAACTCTAAACGAATTCAGAATTCGTAACTTCAAACTCTCTTTCGACCTTCTAAATGAAATCAAATCGATTTTGATTTCATGTTTAACACTGAAAGATACCAAAGAATCTGATCTAAAGATTCTCAAAGGAATCGTTTCTTTTATAGCTTTTAACGTTCTGGTATTGTATAATGAGAAATGGGAAGAGCTTAGTGAATGTATCTTGTTGCTTACAGATAATGAACCTCTCAAGGCTTTTCATATCTTTGTTGATTTGCCACAAGTTTATAAAGACTTCATTGTTAGGTTTATGTATAAGATCTTAGAGGAAGCTAAGAATGTATTGTTTAGTAGTGATTGTAATCAAGAAGATTGGAGCTTAGCTTTACAAACTGTTGTTAAAATGATGGTTCAGGTTTATAATAGAGATACAGGATTGGATGTGGGATTGTGGCTTTCTTATGTTGTGAGATCAGTAAATGAGTTAGTGAAGAATGGGAAAGCACAGATTTTTGTAAAAGGGCTTGAAGATTTCGAGAAGTTCGTGTCACGAGATGTGAATTTGTGTAGTTACAGTAAGGAACAATGTGGTTTTGTGTCAATGTTTATGGTCAAGATAGGATGTATAGGAGGAACAAAGACTAAGAGGATTGTGAGGAAGATCAATATGTTGATTACTAAACCATCAAAGAATGATCTTAAGGATTATCTAACCGAGGAATATGAACGACACTGGTATGGTTATTTGATGGGTTTAACACCAGTAAAAGTCTTAAGGATGTTTATGTCAACTCAACTTGAAGAAAGGTCTAGAGAATTGGCTATAAGAAGGCTCAACGTTTTACTATCTGATCACATTTTGAATAAAGTTCACATAGACACTTCGGAGATCAGAGAACTTCAACCATTGCTTATCTCTTGCCTTAAGAGAGAAAGAATCTCTGATTGTATACTCAAACTCCTTGGTGAGGTGATTAACATTGTTGTGAATGATGTTTTTGTTTACCAAGATGATAAATGGGATGATCTATGTGACTATATTGTATCACGGAGCAAAACAGACTTTGAAAGAGTGGTTTATATCTTCCAGTGCTTAACAGTATCGCTTCCTGACTATAATTTCACGGTTCCTGTGATGAAGAATCTTTTCCCAGAGATAAGAGTAAGACTAACACCACCAAGAGACTTGTTTGAAGATAATAGAAGTTGGGTCTTGGCCTTTACAGGTGCTTTTTGTGTGACCATTCACTTGGTAGATACTCCAAGTCAGTCTAAATACATTGAGGAGATTGTACATAGGATGGTAGATTCAGTGATAGAGATTGTAGATAGAAGAATAGAAGTTGGACTTGTGAGGAGAGCTTTTAGAGATGTTGAAAGCATTGTGAAGAAACAGATTGAATGGTATGATGGAAGTGAATACAAGTTTATTAAGTGTTTGCTTTGGAGACTTTATGCAGTTAAAGGTATGAAATGGGAAAGTAAGATTGTGTTGTGGAGAATCAATGTGACTGTTGAGAGCAAAGTAAAGGAATACACTAAAATTCGGCCAAATAATGAGTTTGATTGGAAGGACTTTCAGTATTATCATGGTGATGATGATGAAGAGAATGAGGATTATGAGGATTATGATGATGATGATGATGATGATGATGATGATGATGAAGATGAAGAGGATGAGGATGATGATGATGAGTAGAAGACTTGTATTTTGGTGTATAGAGTTTCGAAAAAATGTACTTAGTTCTTAAAACACTTGAACAGAAGCTTTATAGTTTCAATAAAGCAATGAAGAATCAAAGACTCATAACAAAAGCTAAAACAAATTGGTATGGTCAACTTCTAAAATATGAATTTTATAGTATAATGAGAGTCAAAAAAGAAAAAAGCCAAGAGGTCTTTGATTCTTCATTGTTTTTTTAATTACCAAGAGGTTTTGGGCCGAAACCCATAATCTCTCATGCTCCAAACCACATTATGTAATATCAGTTTCGTCTCAAGCGTCATTCGATTTTGTATCCTCTATACTTTGCCTATGATCCTTTATATCAGTCGAACTAACAATACTTAGTGATTCTTCATTGTTTAACAAACTCTTTTTTAATGTGTGACAACAAACCCATTAATATTATAAACAAAAAGCATACAAAACATGTAATATTAGTTTCGTCCCAATGGTGAACGAGTTCGGTTTTTAAATGATATGTATAGAAACAAATCAAAAATAAAACTGCACATATTTAAACAATGGGATCCCTCTAAACAATGAGATCAGCGAGGTGTGATGGATGGAATGACACCACTAACAAGTTCATTAGCTGTGAAATCTGAGTAGCTAGTATAAGTGCCTCTTGCTGAAGCACCAGCAAAGCCTGACAAGCCTGAAGTAGATGATTGAACTGAAGGGCTTGAATATGGCTTATCTTCTTTTGAAATCATTCCATAAAGATTCTCTAACTCCCTAACGATTTCAAGCATCACCGGACGCGCTTCTGGATTGTCTTGACAACATCTGATAGCTAGTTCCATGAATCTCTTCACAACTTCTTCTGAGTACTGTCCCATACTCCTATCTATGATTGAAAGCATCATTCCAGCTTCACACGCTTCATTCACCTCCCGAACGATGTTTCTTCCGTGTGAGATTGGTCGCATTCCTGTTAGAATTTCAAGAAAGACGATTCCGAGACTGTATACATCACTCTTCTCTGTTAGCCTGTGGCTCAAGTAATACTCTGGATCTACATAACCCTAAATTATAGGTTAAATTATTAGTTAACTTCTTCATCAAGGAACTAAGAAAAATCAGAGGAATGTCAAATAACAACATACTGGTGTGCCTTTGACAACGGTTGTTACATGATCTCTTTGTACTCCACCACCATCTGATGATATGAGCTTTGAGATCCCAAAGTCGGCAACTTTAGGGTTCATCTTGCTATCTAGAAGAATGTTACTCGGTTTGATGTCACGATGAATGATTGGTGGGTCAGCTTCTGTGTGTAGATATAGAATCCCCCTTGCAGACCCCAAGGCTATTCGCAGTCTCAAAGCCAAACTCATCGGTTTTCTAAACCTTGCTGCAAGGTTTCACACATTCATCGATCAAATCATCTCAAAACTCGTTAATATACACAAGACAAGGATCTTTCTTACCAGAGAGTGCGTCTTGAAGAGAACCGTTAGGCATGTACTCATATACCAACATCTGAAATGTAGACATTACATATCAAAACAAGACTTAAGCTTTGAAAGTTTAAGAAAACAGAGTCTTTACTTGTTCTCCTTTCTGGTCACAATAGCCAAGTAAAGAAACAAGGTTTCTATGATGTAACCGAGAGAGTAACTCGATCTCGGTGAAGAACTCTTTTTGGCCTTGTAAAGATCCTTGTTCTGCACGTTTAACCGCTACAATCAAACCACCTGGTAAATGACCTTTGTAGACCTTTCCATAGCCTCCACATCCAATTTGGGAGAGATCACTAAAACTACTTGTTGCTGAATCAAGTTCTGTGAAGTTATAACCCTTCACACTCTCCATGTTCATTGGAGATTTTGGAACTAACCAAGAACATTATAAGTAAGATAAGCATTAGAAATAAATTTACAAAGTTTTTTTTCACTTACTATACAGTTCTTGTTCCATTTCAACTTCCCTAGTTTTTCTCCTTTGTTTTCTTTTCTTTATGAAGAAGATCAAAGCAAGAGAAGACAATACAAGGAAGAAACCAATAGCTCCTAAAATGATTCCAACTTTAACTCCATTGCTCATTCCCGACTTTTTCGGGAAATTGATAGTAACTATAAGTAACATTAACATTCATGATTACTCTGTTTAGTTCATAAAGATGAGTAGAAGAGATGTGGAGTATTACCATCATTGTAAGCACCAAGATTGATATACAAAATCTCGTAAGGGCCAAGAGAATCATCGGTATCAAGAGTGAAAGTTGCGAAAAAGTTAACAATACGTTGAGCCTCAGTGGTATTGAATCTTCTATTCACTTCATTGTACTCAGGAAAAATCTTCATGTTCAAGGTTAGCCTATAACCCAATCCCCATGAGAATGAATCAATAGATATTTGATATAGGTTAACCCCGAGATTCCTCGTGGAGGCGACATCGACCATATAGGCGACTTTGTAAGGTCTAAAGTCAGAGAAACTTGGAGTCCTAAGCCTAAGTCCAATACCAAGTGGTGCAGCACAGAAACATGGTTCTGGTGTCCCATGCATATAGTCCAAGTTTTCGCTTATCGGACATGACTGGCGTTTACAGTCTTCTCCTGTTGTAGAGTTCTCCGAGGAACTTCCGGGAGATTCAACAGGAATTTCTACTGTTGAGACACCACAAAAACTAGCTAAGTTTCCTTCATTAGCATTTGCGCAAATCGGGTTTCCGTGAAGCCTGTGTTCATCAAACAAGAGTTGCTCTCATTTAACTATCTAAATTTTCAATCATTTCTTTAGTTCTGTTTTTAAAAGTAATCTTACTTGATTGTGACATTTTTAGGAGGGTTTAGAAGAACACTTGACACACTTGTAAACAAGTTGCTTCTCAAGTCTCTGCAAAGGTTGTTTCAATAAGATCAGAATCAATAATTAGTAATCTTGGTTTTTTGTAATATGACTTGTCTTACAAGTAAAGCTTTTCCTCTGCCTTAAAGGTTCTGTTCTCCCATATTACAGGAATCACTCCACTTAAGTTGTTGTTCTGCACTTGCCTGAAAATTGAAAGACAAAACTTTCTTTATGTTTTCTTCTTCAAAACAAGATTTGTTAAAGAAAAAGAGCAAAAGAGGATCTAATTACAGTCTCTGTAACCGTGGAAGGCCTGCGAAATTCGAAGGGATGGTTCCATTGAGTGTATTATTGTAAAGGTTACTGCATATAATAAGCAAGATCAGTTCATGTTTCTCAATAACAATGTTTCATTTTCTTGGTTTAGTACTTACATAGTTGTGATGTTTGCAGAGAACTTGTTCTTTGGAATCTCTCCTGAGAGTTTGTTGGATGAAAGATCTCTGAATCATAAAAGAGAAAAGAAGGTCTCAGCAGCTACTGATTAAAAATGGATTGCTAATACAGTTTCTTCTTCTTAAAGTGACTCCTAAGTAGACATGGTCAAATCTCCTCATAACCGTATTTCGTATTACAGTTAATGATTACTGTTATTAAATGGTTAATACTAAAAATATATTAATTATATTTAACCATAACCATAATTAGGCAAAATCATACAAAAAAAAAATAGTATATACTTGTTGAAATATCGTTATCATTTTTCTTGTAATAGAGGTTAATACCTTTTATAAAAATGTTATTGATATTAATTTTTATATTATTAGCAAATAATTAAATCGTATTTAACTCTAATAACCGTAACGGTTTTAAATCATAACTAGTTTTAGTGGTAGCCATTTTTACTATATATTAAATCGATAAGGTTAAGACTAAACAAAAATTATAAACATAATCGGTGGTTAATTAATCGTAACCTCAATGACCGTAACCCTGGTCACAACTACTTACAAGTAATAAAGAACAGGTGCTTTGCTCAAATCAGGAATTGGTCCTCTTAAGTTGCAGTGTCTAAGACTCCTGTTTATGCATAACAAACTAAAGATCAGTACTCTACAGAGAAAACAAAACATTGAACTATGTTCTGTTTCTTACAGTTTCACGAGATTCGGTATCGATCCATAAGAAGAAGGGATTGTTGTTCCATTGAAGTTGTTATAATCCAGTTGTCTATAAATGAAAGAAACAAACTATAGTCATTCTTCTATAAGAGTTTGAAGACTATCAAATATGAACTTACAGAATCTTTAAGCTTGTCATCTGCGCGAGCTCGGATGGAAGGAATCCAGTTAGCTTATTATTATCCATCAAGCTGATTTACACAACAATGACTTTATGATTGTATTTTGAAATGATTTGAGTAAAGTTAAATGTAAACTGAGAAACTTACAAGTGCAAAACATCGGTTAAGGCAGAGTATTCGGGCGGAATCTGACCCGAGATTGAGTTGTTGTTCATGTGACTAGCAAAGAATATAGAAGTGATGTTAAAGAAGAAGGTTAGAAGAGAAGTAAGAGATGTATAGAGATCTTACAAATGTTTAAGTTTCTTTAGATTTGCTAAAGATTTGGGAAGTTCTCCATTAATGTTATTGTAATCTATTTGAAGGATTAAGAGATTTGAAAGCGAGCCGAGTTCTTGAGGTAAAGAACCAGTCAATTGATTTCCACTTAGTAGCCTATGTAAAGAGAATAACTTAGAAACGATTGTATTCATGAAGGAGATGAAGTCACATGATTCAAGAATACTTACAAGAAGATAAGATTAGTTAAGTTTCCTAATTCCGGTGGAACTCGACCGGTAAGATCATTCCACATGAAGTTCCTATGATTACGAAATATATAAAAGATAAGACTTTGATTGAAAAAAAAACAACTTAGATGAGAAAAACACAAGACTTACAATATGGTTAGATTTGATAGATAGCCAAGTTCAGGAGCAAGTTCACCAGTAAGGTTCATGTTTAACAACCGCCTGCGTAATTTCGATTAAAAACATATGGTAGAAGAAACAATAAGTGTTAAGATGAAGACGGATCTATGAAGACAAAGTCCATTAATTTTAGGTTTAGGTCAAAAGAGTGTTTACAAAAGAGTTGGTCTACGATAGTTGATTTGCTCATAGAGTTTACGAACGTTTATATAAAGAAAAGAAGAGAACACTTTTTTGATCTAAACCTAAACCTTCATAAGCACTTCTTCATCTTAACAATAAGAACATAGTTTTAACTTTTAAAGAGTATGAGTGAACATACAACTCTGTAACATGATAAAAGCCATCTGAAGGATCAGGACGACATAAGACACCAGTCCAGTTAGAAGCACATGGATCTGTCTTTCCCCATCCTTTAAGATGTTTCATAGGATCATTGAGTTTGCGATGAACAGAACGAAGCGCAACAACTGCGAAAACAAAACAAAACTCTCATTATAGCATTGTTTTCACTACTTCTTGGAGAAGTTTAAAGAACAGTACCATCAAGTGGGTTAGTCATCTGTTGAGCATTTAGCAAAGACAAGAAACAAGAAAACAAAACAAGAATGACTCCAACTACACCCATCTGAATGACTCTTAACCAAAGAAAAGGTCTTAAACTTGGATTATGAGAATACAAACTTGAAGAAGGAACAGATTATATATGAAAAGTTTAAGCTCAAAATGTAACTGTCAATAACTATCATCCACTTGAGTTTTTTTTAGTTATTATATAAATTTTAATAACTGAGTCTTGGAAGTGTTTAAAAAGACAATTTAACAGTTTGTTCAACTCTTATCTCTCCCACATTGGATTGGTGTAGCTAAGCTGACTTTTTCTTTGGTCCTGCAACTCAAAGTAGTTGACTTTTTCTATGGTTATGTAAATTACTTCAAACTTTGTTACATTATATATGAAAAATTTTAAATTTTCAAACCATATCCAACAGTTACCATTTGATTACTAAATACATAGAGAATACATTTTCTTCTTTTCTTTTTTTTAAAAAATGTGTTTTATTAAGGAGCATTTTGAATAAAACTGAATCAACTTGACTTGTTCAGAAATGTCAGGAGAAGTTGAGAAATATTTTTGACTTGTTCATATAATAATATTGTATGATATTATTATTTGGAGCAAGAGAAGCTCAGCTTTAGTGATGTATTAATGATTAAGAATCTAAGATATTAAAATTTATCCATTTGACTTTTTAAAAATGTTGTGAAAATTTGAGTATACAATGTCACATAACAAACTTGAATTTTGACAAACCAATACTGAATCCTAAAACTAAACCGGTCTAAATCATTAACCAGTATCAATTCTCTCCTAGAGCTATAACTTAACCAAATAAACCTTGTAAACAAGTGTGTAAAATGATTGCTTTATAAATCAGAAACATACCTTACAATTTCACTGTAAAATCTAGTCCTCATCAGAAAAATCAAACCGAACATATTGAACCGAATCGAATATAAAAAATAAAAACCGAATCGAACCGATTTGCTTATTTTATTTTAAACGGTGAGTTTTATAAATTTATGAAAACCAAATTCTAAACCGAAAGGAACCGATGACAAAATAATCAATATTTTTTATTTTTTTTTATTTTTAGTGTTTCTTTAATTTTTTCTGTTTTTTTTTTTATTTTAATAATTTTTATATGTTTTATTTATTTTATAAACCGAACCAAACTGAGGTAACTCAAAAAAACAAAAAATAAACTGAAATAAACTATTATTTTTTGTTTAAAACCGAACTAAACATGAAAAATAAAAATCGATCGGAGATGTTTTAATACCCAAAAACCAAACTAATCGGAGATATTTTAATACCCAAGACCAAACTAATCGGAGATATTTTAATACCCAAAACCAAACCAATCAGAGATATTTTAATACCCAAACCAAACCAATTAAAACTTTTGAAAATTAAACCGAACCAATGTTCTTATTCGATCTTAAACGGTGAATTTTATAATTTTCTAAAAAACCAATTACTACGAACCGAGGATTCCGAATGCACATGACCAGTAAAATCTATATATCAAAATCCAAATTCCACAAGGATAATCTTGAATTGTTCAACACCTAAAGCTTTCAGGATATGTTCATCCAATCAAACTCATCCGTTGGCAACTCTTTAATATTCTTATTCACTCTTCTCTCAACAATTACATTGATTCTCCACAACAAACTCTTACTTGCCCATTTCATGCCTTTGATTGAATACAGTCTCCAAAGTAATCTCTTAACAAATCCATATGCATTCGAACCATACCATCCCAACTGTTTCTTCACTATGTTTTCTAAATCCCTAAAACCTCTCCTCACAAATCCAACTTCAATTCCTTTTTCCACAAGCTCTTTAACTGAATCTATCATCTTATTAGTAACCTCCTTAGATGATTCCATGTGATTTGGGATCTCCATCAAGTTAATTGCTGCACAGAAGGCACCTGTAAATGCCAAGACCCAGCTACTGTTATCTACAAGTGATGGATTTAGTAGCCTTGTGCTTATCTCTGGGAGAAGATTACTCAAAACATATATTACAAAGCCATCATCTTCAAGTGGCATTGTTAAGCATTGAAAGATATAAACTGCTCTCTCAAACTTTGTTTTACTCTGTGATGCAATGTAATCGGCTAACTCGTTCCATTCAAGATCTTGGTTATAGACTATCTCAGATGCAACATGGTTCACTACATGACCTAAGACATTGAAGACACTGTCTGAGATTCTTTCATCATAAAGACAAGATATAAGCAATGGCTGGAGATCTCTCATCATTAAAATGTCTATTTTCATCTTCAGTGAAGTGTGATCTGAGAGTAAAACTTCAAGTCTTCTCATTGCTATCTCTCTAGACCTATCTGAAACATTACCTAAAGCAATAATTTTCATAATCTCAAGTGCTGATAAAGTCTTCAAATGATCGAACCAGTCAAGTTCATAATCCGCTACACGACTTTTCTTTGATGGACTCTCTTTGTTAACTAGCTTATTAAGCTTCTTCAAAACCTCTTTGGTCTGTGTTCCAGAATCTTTAATACTAAACAAAAAATTCTTCAGAAAAACACATTGTTCTTTACTGTAACTACACAGAACCATGTTTACTGATAAGAACCTCTCAAGATGATCAAGTCCTTGTACAAGAAACTGTTCCATTCCTTTCTCTACTAACTCCATTACTGATTTCTCAAGAATATTAAGAAGATTCTTGCTCAATCCCATCTCTGTATCCAAAATCTGAATCCCCATTTTAACAATAGTTTGTAAAGCCAAACTCCAATCCTCAACACCATATTGCTCAGGACTAAACAAAACTTTCTCAGCTTCTTCTACAATCATATTCATAAAGTTGAAGATGAATGGTCCATTAACTGTAGGTAAACCAACAAAGACATGAAAAGCTTTTAATGGCTCTGTAATAGCTAGCAAGAGTATACAATCACTAAGCTCTAACCATCCATCATTATCAGAAATCATAACATTGTAAGCTATACAAGAAACGATTCTTCGTAGAATCTTCATATCAGATACTGTAGTTTCTGGCATTGTTAAACATGAAATCAAAATCGGTTTGATTTCATGAAGAGCTATGTGAGAGAGAACTATACTAGTATCTCTGAATCCAGTTAGAGTTTCAGAGAGGAGAGAGATCGAGTGGAATCTTATGTAGCTATTTGAAGAATAACGATAGACTTTGAGAAGCATTAGGGTTAAACAATTTGGGAAATTATCAGAGCAGAAATCGTATAGAGCAACTGATTTTTCAATTTCTTTGGTTTCTTGATGTCTTAGTTCTTCGACGAGAATCTCTGCTTGTTCATGGCTTGGAGATGTAAGAAGATCTCTTGCTTTTAACTGAAGATTTGAAGATTTCTCCATTGTTTGTTATTTTCCCGAGAAAATTTTGAGCTCCGAATCTTCTTGAAGTCTGTTAGAGAGTTTTTCAACGAAACGGAATATGAACCGGACTTAACCGGGAATCAGGTGAAATCATTCGTAATTGCAAAACAATATCCAAATCTTACTGAACCGGACGTAACACTATCAAATCAATACTCGCAAGTCTTTACTACTACATGAGATTTTGTAATCGAACCAAACAAAGAAAACTAATGTTTCATTCACTATTGTGTGTTTTACTTGAATAAATAGAAAATTTAAAACCTATTCTCAGTTACACAATCATCCTATAAGAGCAATCTCCAAAAAATGAAAACTTTTCACATGAAATCATAATTATTAATATCCCGCCGACACTTTCTGTGAAGCACCCTAACGTCTTTTCTATGCATGTGGACAATCTCTTGCCATCTTTAAGCTTATGGACCTCCATATCCTTTTTAAGCCCATTGGACATCACTTTTGTCCAACGGTTGGTATATTATTTTTTGAGACTCTAACACTTGTTTATTGTTCCTACAAATCACCACATGATCTTTTCCTGTGCGTTTGCCTTATTTATACAGTAACAACAATCACTTCTCTGTAGGTCACTCATCATAGTACTACTTCATCCCAAACACGCTTAATTGCAGAGTTTTGAATAATGATTGACCGAAAAAATAAGTGTACTTTAGTGACATATGTAGCCAAATCAAATCTCTTGAACTTTTTCTCATGCACCACCATAACAGAACCCGAGATGTTACAATAAAGACCCACAACAAGATCAGCATCAGCCTTATCCACATGTAATTGTTTCTTTTTACCTAAAAACACAATGAATAAAGAATAAATAAACATTTTCATCTGATCTGAACTTGAGAGTAGGTTAGGACATTCATATTTAATTAATTTGGTTTTTAGATTATCCAAATGTAGAATCTGACGTAATCCAAAATGTTTTGGTTTGGATTTAATTCATATTCGGTTTGGATTCGGATCGGCTTTGCAAAATATTTATAATCCAACACCGAAATAAAAAAATATCCTAATTATCCGAATAATCCGAAGTTAATTTGGATAATCCGAATTCAAATTAACCAACGAAATCTGAAAAACAAATGAATTATGCTTTTTATTGAAGTCTTACTCGAAAACGTACTATTAGTTACATTTACATTCCTTGCAACAAATTAATCTTCTTATGCAAAAATTATCTTTGATCTTTTTTTTTGCATAAACACTCTTTTGACAGATCACATTAAAAACCCATTGATTCCATTGAAAATTCTGAAAAGTAGAGAAACTGATCTTATCATTCTGTATCAATGCCATATTAGAAAACTTTGACTTTGATGTTCTAAACGATCGATGTTATGCTTTTGAACCACATAAAAATAGTTTTATGTGGTTTATGGATCGTTTTTGAACCACATAATGAACGGTTTTTCTACAAATTCATTTATACAAGGGAGTTTAGCCCTGGGTAAATAAAACTATTCGAAGCATCTGATCCGAATCCGATCTAAAAACACTATCTGAATCGGAACTCAAATCTGAAAAACTATTTCATTGGGTGCTATACTCCTAATCCCAAAAACTCGTACCAAAATCTGAACACATCGATTAAAACATAAAATCTAATTATATATATATGAATGATTAAATTATTTTAAAACTTTTATTTATATTTGGGGTGAAAAGTTTATTTTCAAAAAATTTAACTATTTTTTGTTTTTTATATTTTCTAACTCGAAACCAATAGGTATCTGAATCCGAATCCAAACCTAATCGGACAAAATTAGTCTATTAGATACTAGACTTATAAACCTAATATCCCTAAACCCGAATAGGTTTTATCCGAATTCAATCCGCTTACCCGAATGCCCAACCCTATGGGCGTTATTAGAATTAGTGTTAATCTTGTATTATTACAGCCTGATGACCATGAAATGACCGCTAAGATTAGAGCTCAGATTACAAGTTTTGAGTCTTCTTATGAAGTTTTCTCCTTATGAAATGAAATTCTAAAAAATGTAGTGACTCTTTAATATTTTGAGCTTTTTTCTAATAGAATAATTTGAAATTAAATTTTAAAAATAATTCAAAGACTGTGTTTATATCAATATAAAATCTTATGACAAGTGATGATACAAATAACATATATGATTCTACAAAAAACTAGCTTTCTTCCGACAACAACATTTGCCTCCAGCATTAGTAGGAACACAGACGAGAAATAATGGATTTTCTCCAGGGCCTATGCATTTGTTTTTGCAGTCGATATTTGTTTTGCACTGGCTTTTTAAAACACATCCGAATTCTACACAACAAAAAAAAAATAAAAAAATATTTATTAACACATTTTTATTTATTTTTTATTTTTCTCGTATTTTTTGTTTTATATGAAAAATATAAGAAAAAATCATTACCGCCACCAGGTGCAGGTTTATAGTCAGCATTAGTTGATTGAGAAAAAAGAAGACAAATAATTAATAATAGAGACACAATGTTAAGTTTTTGTGTTGACATTATTTTCTTACAGATTTATTTGTGAAGATAATTTTGGTTTTTTTTTCTTGGATTATAATTAGAGAAAATGATATGTCTCTTTTTATAGAGTTATCAGTGAAGATTTGAATGGTGGTGTTGGAGCAAAATTAGTATTAAATATCAAAAATATAGTATATTAGACAAATTCAAAATAAATATTAGATAAAATCAAATATATTTAGATAGTATTAAAATTGTGTTTAAATATGTTTGACCTTATCTAATATTTAATTAGAACTTATCTAATATCTATTAAAAAGTCAAAGTAACAGATCAGCCGCGTGGATAATTGTGGAAAGCATGGACCAAAATATGAGTGTGAGGGCATCTCCAACCATAACACCAAATTTGGTGTAAAAATTACACTAAATTTGATATTTTGGTGTTTAAAAAAAGTTTTCATCTCCAATCACAACACCAAATTTAACACTAAAACATATATTTTTATTTTTATATTATTAAATTTATATATTTTTAATTATTTTAATAGTTTGATAAATACTTATTTTTCAATATATATAGTTTAAATAATTTTCANGTAATAAATAATTGATATATTTAATAATAAACTACTATTTAATTATAGTATTAAATCAAAATTATTAAATCAAAAATACAAATAAAATAATATATAATTTTTAGTGTTGTGTAAATAGTGTCACACCAAATATAGTGTGATACTATTCATAAAACACTAAAAACAAATATTTTGTGTAATATATAGAGTTCCATTGGAGAAGATTTTATACTATATTTAGTGTTTTAGAGTTGGGTTGGAGATGACCTGAAGGCCCCCTAACAATGTTACAATGACATTTAGGCTGCAAATGATATGCAGATAAATAAATGAATTGAATAAATAAATTGAAAACTTTTAAGTTGAATATTGTTCAATTCATTCAACTCTAAAATTGGAGATGAAAGATTTTATCAATTTTTGTGTATAATTTGTGTATTTGTTCAAAAATTTTAGTTGAATGGATTGAATAGATTTTTCAACTTATTCATTTTAAATGGTAAAATTAGGCATGGGAAAAAAAACCTACCCGAGCAAGAAAAACCGAATCCGACCCGAAAAGCTTTACCCGAATCCGAATCCGTACCCGTGATTTTATCCTATTGGAGTGTAAGTGTAGGTACCCGTGGGTTTTGGGTAAAACCCGAACCGAAACCCGAACGGGTACCCGAAAAATCCGAAATAAACTTAAGTATATTAAAAATTATACATATTAGAAATTTTTAGTGTGATGATATATTTTACTTTAATTATATAACAATTTCAGATTTAATTTCAAGTTAATCGATTAATTTTTATATTTTTAGATATAAACTTACATTAATTATGTAATATTTTTATGTATTATTTTAGTTCAATCAAGTAAGTTTAAATTTTTCAGTATAATTTTAGATTAAATCGGTAATAATTTTATATTTGTGACACGATTTCTATTAATCAGATGCAAAATTTAGGTCTTCACGTTTAAAAACCTGATCCGGATTTATGTTTTCATGTACCCGAATAAAGATTTCGGGCACAATAACCCGGAACCGAATGGGTACCCGCTATTTTTGGTTTTTTGCCGGGTTTTATAGAGGTGTACCCGAACCGATCCGATCCCAAAAAGATTATACCCGCAACCGATCCGAAGTTTATAAATTATTCTATTGGAGTGTCTAACCCTCCACCCAAAAAATCCGAACCCGAATGGGTTTTACCCGAACCCGCCTGCCCGAACGTCCAAGGCTAGGTAAAATATGAGATGAATACATATTCAACTTGTTAATTTAGGTTCACCATTTGCATACTAGACTGTCTAATGAACATTGGTCTCTATGAACATAAATATTACAATGCTTCTTGTAATTTTAAAGACTTATAGCTAGATGATGTAATTTTCCTAAACTCGTAACTGTGAAAGGGTATATGATAGTCTTTGCAACTAGAAAACCAAGAAAATTTTGTGGCTTAAAGGATGTGGATCGAATGGTCGCACAGATAATGCTTAAAATCCAACTTAATTGTTTTTTTAATAGGTGCACCAAATGAAGAAGAGGGTATTTTTGTGGATATTACACATCCGAGATGATTTAACTTAAAGAGTTTTAGAATAAATTTATAGATAAGTTTTTAAAACAGATTACATGAGTTTATAAAAGAAGAAATGAATGTCAGTTTCAAAACAAATACACCAAATTTCTAGACAACTATTGGACACTTTTGAAAAATGTTAGAAAATAAATAAAACAAGTTTAGATTTAAATTCTCCTGTCCACAAAAATAATAAAAAGAAATGACAGTGAGCCTTGATAGATTTTGAATAGTATATAACATTCAATGATTGAACCTGATCCAAAAAACACTACATGAATCTGAAAATTATTTTATTGGATGCTACATTCCTAAACCTGAAAATCCGTACCCAAATTCAAATCCAACGGTTAAAACCCGAAATTTAATTATATATACAAATAATTAAAATTATTCTAAAAATTTTAGATATATTTATGAAAATTTAGTTAATTTTTTTTTAAAAAATCAACTATTTTTTTTTCTTTTTTCTAATATTTTTTAACCTGAAACCGATACGTACCCGAATTTAAATCCAAACCGAACCAAAAAAATATTATACTTTTAGTTACTAGAGTTCTGAATCCGATATCTCTGAATCCGAATAGGGTTTACTCTAATTCGATCTGTTTACCCGAATACCAAACCCCATGATCGTTATTACTTATTAGACGTGAGTGTTAATCTTGTACCATTACAGCCTGTTGACCAGGAAATGACCCCTAAGATTAGAGCTCAGATTAAAAGTTTTGAGTCTTCTTATAAACTTTTGTCCTTATGTGATGAAATTCTTAAACTTTGCTTGGAAAAATTGAGTGACTCTTTAATATTTTGAGCTTTTTTCTAATAGAATAATTTGAAATTAAATTGATCTTAAAATTTAAAAATGACCCAAACATCTGTGTTTATATCAATATTAAATATTATGACAAATGATGATACAAATAATATATAGGATGGTATCATTCTACAAAAACTTCCGACAACAACATTTGCCTCCAGCTTCGGTAGGAACACACAAGAGAAATACTGGATCTTCTCCAGGGCTTATGCATTTGTTTTTGCAGTCGATATTTGTTTTGCACTGGTATTTTAAGACACATCTGAATGCTACACAACAAAAAAATAAAATATTTATTAACACATTTTTATTTATTTTTCAAATTTTCTCATTTCTTATTTAATATGAAAAATATAAGGAAAAATCATTACCACCACCAGGTGCAGGTTTATAATCAGCATTAGTTGATTGAGAAAAAAGAAGACAAATAATTAATAATAGAGACACAATGTTAAGTTTTTGTGTTGACATTATTTTCTTTTACAGATTATTTATGTGAAGATAATTTTTGTTTTTTTTTCTTGGGTTATAATTAGGGCAAATGATATGTCTCTTTTTATAGAGTTATCAGTGAAGATCTGAATTGTGGTGTTGGAGAAATCAAGATAGAGAAGAAGATATCAAAAATATTCAATATAGTATATTAGATAATTTCTAAATAGATATTAAATCATTTCTAAATAAATATTAGAAAAAATCATATATATTTAGATAATATTAAAATTGTGTATAAATATGTTTTGACCTTATCTAATAATTTACTTAGAACTTATCTAATATTTATTATAAAGTCAAAGTAACAGACTAGCCACTGGATAATTATGGAAAACATGGACCAAGAATGAGTGTGAAGACCCACTAATAATGTTACAATGGCATTTAGAGTGATACACTAGACTGTCTAATGAGCATTGGTCTCTATGAACATAAATATTACCATGCTTCTTGTATTTTTTTAACGACTTGTAGCTAGATGATGTAATCCTCCTACAATCGTCACTGTGACAGAAAATAAATAAAACGAGTTTAAATTTCAATTCTTCTAGCCACGAAAATAATTAAAAGAAATGACAATGAATCTTGATGGATCTTGAATAGTATAACATGCAATGATGAAAATGTATGTATTTGAAAAACACTTTTTTCAAAAAACCCAATAAAATAAAACCGAAGATAAGAAAAATAGTGTTTACTAGTCATATCCTATTTGCTATTTTTCTTAAGCATATATTGAGACTAGTGTAGTTTAAATACATCATCATGTTCAAGTGATCACAGTGAAAATGAATATATTTGAATAGAAATCCTTTTAGCATCTTGAGAACTTTCGTTAGCTCCATGCTCCAAGTTATTATTTCTTGACAAGATCAGATCACTAGAGTAATATATCTGAAGGTTTTTATAGCATGTCTAGGGTTCGAAATCCAATTTATTACAAACTAAAAGATGTAAAAAATTTCCAAAAATTGCAGTGTATGCAAATATAATCGTACGTCGTAATTTTGTAATGCGGAAAGAACTTATCTATTATAAAAAATATCATACTTATAGAATAGTCTATCAAATATCCGAATTTTGCAGTAGAACTTGTTCAACATAGAAATGTTGTATTTGTATATGCAAAACTATACTTAGAAAATTTATGTCATAGAATCACATTAATCTATAAAAATTTATAATACTAATGAGGTAATACAATAAAAAATATATTTTATAAAAGAGAGAAATTGTATTCAATCATTAATAAAGAGTCATTTTCATAAGATCTAAAGTCATTATATAATCAAAACTCGAAATATTTTGGTAAAATATTTGAATATTTATTTTTAGAGAAGATATGAGAGTAGTTTGGTGGAGATTGAAGGGTTGAGATAAAAATGGCTTAAAATAGACATTTAAAAAAAAAAAAAGTAGCAATGGAGGAATAACAATGGAAGGTCTGTTCTCTTACAAAAATAAATTTAAAAAAAAAATGTTTGAAGAGTCTTTTTCTCGTTCGATCTTCACCGACTAATCGGAATATGAATCGGAGAATGGATCCGTGAAATTAACCGACGGATCAATTGTTTCTATGTCTCTCTTGTTTCAGTTTTAATGTTGATTCATCTTTTATAAACGTTGATCCTCTTGCGAAGCTTTGTAGATTTTTAATTTCGATTTATATTGTTGATTGATTATGGCTTCAACTACTGATTTTACTCTGGAGGATCAAACCGATGAAGATTTCTTCGATAAACTTGTTGATGATGCTTATACTCCTACAAAAGCCAATGACGATGTTAAAGCTTTTGGCGATGGAAGTGATTCTGACGAATCTAGAGCTTTTGCGAATCTCTCCGTAGCTGATGGCGCAATGAATGTTGCAAATGAGGATGTAAGTAGTAGTTTGGTTGGACAAGACGAGCCTTCAACTATTGCGGTTGAAGCTGTTCAATGTGATCCAAATAAGTTAAAGGATGATGATGTGATGAGATCGGAGGTTGTGAATGATGTGAATAGATCGGAGGTTGTGGATGATGTGATTAGATCGGAGGTGGTGGATGATGTGATGAGATCGGAGGTGGTGGATGATGTGGTGAGATCAGAGGTGGTGGATGATGTGAAGAGATCAGAGGTGGGGGATGATGTGAAGAGATCGGAGGTGTTGGATGATGCGGTGAGATCGGAGGTGGTTGATGATGCGCCACTTTCTGAAACAGCAAAAGAAAGCGATGGATCTGGGAGTCCTGGAGTGGTTAAGCAGGTTGACTGGGGCTCGTTTTATGCTGATTCATCTGTAGATGACGGTCGTGGCTTTGGTTCATACTCTGATTTCTTCACTGAGTTGGACGGAACTGAGGTAAAGGCGGATGTAGCCGTGGCCTATGGAGGAAACTTAGTATCTAATAATACAAATAACTCAAGTGTTGGTTTACATAATTCAGCAGATCAGGGACAAATGCATCATGATTCTGCAAGTGGTCAGTATATAGATAACAGTCAAGCTTGGGAAAATCTCTATCCAGGATGGAAATATGATGCAAGTACTGGTCAATGGTATCAAGTTGATAGTCATGATGTAAATGTTAATTCCCAAGAGAGTTATATAAACTCAACGAGTTTGCAGGATAACTTGGATGTTGCTTATCTGAAACAGAGTACAGTATCTACAATGGCTGGCACAGCTGAGAGTGTTTCTACTTGGAACCAAGTGGGTAATGGATATCCACAACATATGGTCTTTGACCCGCAATATCCGGGATGGTACTATGACACTATTGCTCAGGAATGGCGATCTCTGGATAGCTATCAAACAAATGGAACTGGTCAAGCTCATGATCAGAATGGTCATACTGTTACAGCTTTGTATCAGAGTAATAGTGATAACATGTATGATGTTAACAATAAAAATCAGACGTTCAAAGCACAAGAATTTAATTTCCAGAGCAACCATGGTGGTTGGGACCAGTCTTACTACGCCAACACCAATCAGCCGGCTACAAACACTTGGCAATCAGAAAATGCAGTTAACTCTGAGGCGGCAAGCTTAGGTGGAAACCTGCAAGTAAATAATTTGTACAGTACAGAACCTGTGATTGAACAATTTAAGCCAAACGCAATTGGAGCTCAGAGTTTCATCCCTCAGCAATTGAATGTGGCTAGTGTCTCGCAGAATGGACAAATGAGTATCGCAAACGATTACTATAATAAACAGAACTCTGTAGATCAGACATTTCAAAGCAATCAGCTTTTCTCCCCAAGTACAGGAAGATCATCTGATGGGCGTCCACCACATGCACTTTTCAGTTTTGGATTTGGTGGGAAGCTCATTGTTATGAAGGATAATAGTGCTTCTCTGCAGAATTCATCATTTGGGAGTCAGGTTAGTCCTTAAATGTAAATTTTCATTAGTTTATGGAAGTTTATGCAAACTATTTGTAGTACTTATCACTAGTTTAATTCATGTTTAACTGTTGATCTTTTGCTACCTGATTTTAAAGGGAACTGGGGGAAGCTCTATCTCTGTCTTAAACTTGGAAGAAGTTATTTCTGGGAGTGCCTCTTCTTATTCAAGTCTTGGAGTAGACTCTTTGAGCTACTTTCATTATCTGAATCAACAATCTCTTCCAGGTCCCTTAGTTGGAGGAAATGTTGGAAGTAAAGACTTGTATAAGTGGATTGATGAGAGACTTTTGAATTGTGAATCTCCCAATATTGAATTTTCTAGAGGGAAACTCTTAAAGATGCTTCTTTCTTTGCTCAGAATATCTTGTCAGTATTATGGGAAACTCCGATCTCCATTTGGCAATGACACAGCCCAAAAGGTGGGCAATGCATGAGATGTCTTGTCAGTTCTTTTCTTAAGGTAACAATAATATAACTTGCAATTTCCTCGTCTTTGTAACTACATTGCAAACAGGAAACGGATACTGCAGAAGCAGCAATAGCTAAACTTTTTGCAATAGCCAAGAAAGATGGTAGTCAAAATGGTAGTTATCCTCCTTTTAGTCAATGCATGCAGCATTTACCACCGGAATCACAAATGCAAGTGAGTATTAGACATCATATCCCATAATCTCTTTCTTGGAAGTTTTGTTTTTTGCTGATTAACTCGGTTGGAAGTATTTCCCAGGCAACTGCTTTAGAGGTACAGAATCTTCTAGCTTCTGGTAGAAAAATGGAAGCTTTACAATGGGCACAAGAAGGCCATTTATGGGGACCAGCACTTGTTATTGCAGCACAACTTGGGGATCAGGTTTTTTTTTTCCCTTAATTACTATATACATCTAGACATTCCACTCTTGTTGTTTGTTTAACTGACATGGCTGATGTCTTAAATTGCAGTTCTATGCAGAGACTGTGAAACAAATGGCCCTTCGTCAGCTGATACCAGGGTCACCTTTACGGACTTTGTTCCTGCTGGTTGCAGGACAACCAGCAGAAGTGTTCTCCACCGGAAATACAAGCGATATCCAATTTCCTGGTTCTGTAAATGCGTCTCAACAACAACCCCAGGTAATACATTAACCACTTATTTCTTCTCTGTCAGACAATGAATAAGATTAAAGAGAGGAAAAAATATTCGAACGTAGTGACAGTAAATGTAGAAATAGTTTTCTACTACAGGGAACTATTTCACACTTTGATTTAGGGACTAGTTAATAATGTCTTTATGTTTACTTGAATTGTAGTTTGGAAGTAGTAGCATGCTTGACAATTGGGAAGAGAATTTAGGTATAATAACTGCTAACAGAACTACAGATAATGAGCTTGTGATTACTCATCTTGGAGATTGCATGTGGAAAGAAAGGGGAGAGGTGGTTCTCTACCTTTTTGTATTGTTTTACTTCATGGAAACACTTTTATCATGACATTTTTAAACTACTGTTACAAATCAGATAATTGCAGCGCATGTTTGCTATTTAATCGCGGATAAGAACTTTGATCCATACTCAGATACCGCTAGACTCTGCCTTGTTGGAGCTGACCATTGGAAATATCCTCGAACTTTTGCAACTCCAGAGGCTATACAGGTGATCTTTCTATCATTGTGGTTTTGCATAGATACTCCAACGAAACTCTTGGAGGACACGATTCATTTTGTTTCTTGTTATGGGCAGAGAACAGAGATATATGAATACTCTAAGACGCTGGGAAACTCTCAGTATATCTTGTTACCGTTTCAACCATATAAAGTCATATATGCTCATATGTTGGCTGAAGTTGGTAAACTTTCAGCTGCACAGAAGTAAGAAGAATCACTTTCCATTATCTTATCCTAGACTGTTTATGTTTCTTGATGTCGTTGTGTTGCTGCTAAATCAGGTATTGTCAAGCAGTATTAAAATGCCTAAAGACTGGCCGGTCGCCTGAATCAGAAATGTGGAAACAGTTTGTTGTATCACTTGAAGAGAGAATCCGTATACACCAACAGGTACACCTCACAGAATTCTAAATCCATTGAAACGATCCAACTTAACCGGACATTTCTTTTTCTCAGGGCGGTTATTCAGTAAACTTGGCTCCAGCTAAACTTGTTGGAAAACTTCTAAACTTTTTCGATAGTACGGCGCATCGTGTCGTTGGCGGAATACCACCACCTGCACCAAATTCAACAACAGGAAGTCTTCAAGCAAATGAATATCAACATCAACAACAAGAAACTACTAAGTTACCATATAGTCAATCGGTTAATACAATGTCATCATTGATGTCACCCACTTCATTGGAACCGATTCAAGAATCGACTGGGAAAGGGAGAAGAATGGTTGTACATACTAGAAGTGCATCAGAGCCTAATTTTGGTTTTGCACCAATACAGGTCTATACCAAAAAAAAAAAAAACATTTTCTCTAATAAAAAATATTTTTAATTATCCAAATCTGAAAAAAAAAATGGTTTGGTTTCTTCTAGGATTTAGCTGAATCCTCGAAAGAAAAAGCTGTTGATGAAGTGAAGTTGAAATCATCTGGAACTGTAACAAGTTCACGGTTTAGTCTCTTTGGTTTTGGAATGCTAAGAGACACAGTAGGTAGAGTCTTACAAGTTCGGTCATCTAAAGAGGTACATACACTACGAGATCTCTTTGATCTTGATCATGTCTCTTTAAACTTATTATATTTTTGGTTTTGGGTTTAAGGCAAAACTAGGAGCAGAGAATCAATTTTATTACGACGATAAACTAAAGAGATGGGTAGAGAAAGGTGTGGAACCAGCAGCTGAGGAAGCTACATTAGCTCCTCCTCCAACATTAGGTGCAGTCAAAAGAAACAACTCATTTAGTTATGATAACAAATCTGATATGAATTCATCTAATGGGAATTGGAGTTCTGGTGGTACAACATCTTCAGAGAATAATACTTCTGGAATACCACCAATCTCTCAGGGTTCTAATCAATTCTCAGCTCGTGGACGTACTGGTGTACGTGCAAGGTAAACAAATAGCTTGAGCCACTTTATTACTTTAGAAATATATATAATCTGTATAGACTTTCGTGGATCCCTAAGTCTGGTCATTCGGTCGGTTCTATTTTCTGTTTATTCGGGTTGGGAGAAAAAATTCTGAGTTGGACTAAACCGGTATTTTGGTAATACTGGTTTGGTTCGGGTTGGAGGTTAAAAATTGAAGAGTGAATCTTAACAGATTAATTTGGGTTTGGGTTAAATTTTTGAATTGGACCGAACCGGTATTTTGGTAATACCAGCTCAGTTCGGGTTGGAGGTAAAAAATCAAGAGTGAATCTAAACCGATTAATTTCGGTTCGGGAGAAAATTTTCTGAATTGGACCGAACTGGTATTTCGGTAATACCTGTTCAGTTCGGTTTGGAGGTTAAAAAGTCAAGAGTGAATCTAAACCGATTAATTTCGGTTAGGGTTATTGTTGAAAGTAGCGGTTTATTTTGGGGTTTTCAAGTTATTTCGTGTTGGTTCAAACAAAACAAAAAGCTTTTAAAAATCTATTACCAAATGAGAACAAAGAAAAATCCAAACCTATGTAAATTGGCAAACCAAACCGAATTACCAAAATCTCCATTAGGTCCAGTTCGGCCAATCCTACTAAATTTTACCGTCGCATTATAATGGGACAGAGGAGGGTATAATCTAACCCACCGTTAGTTCACTACTAGAAAAGGTATAAAAGATATAGTTTCCGTTTACGATAATTTCTTTGTGTTTTGGTCAGATACGTTGACACATTTAATCAAGGCCGCGGAAACTCCCAAACAACATTTCAATCACCTTCAATACAATCTTCTAAACCACCACCAATACCTTCAAAAGCAAAATTCTTCGTTCCATCAACACCAGCCTCATTTTCAAACGACCAAGGACTCGAATCATCTACTACTGAAACCATACAAGAAGGAGATGAACTAACACCTTTCGGAGGAGGATCTCAAACACCATTAATGCAAAGATATCCAAGTATGGATAATCTCAATAGAAATGGATTAGGTTTAAACATTAACGGAGATCATCATAATCATCCTCATCGTAATCCACCTGCTTCTAGAAGAACAGCTTCATGGAGTGGAAACTTTAATACTTCATTTAGTACTCCAACAAGTCCATCAACATTTAAACCAATTCTACTTAATAGTAGTAACAACTTAGGAGAAGAGCTTCAAGAAGTAGAACTTTAAGTCACCAGTTACTGTCTGATAGGGACAGGTAATAAATATTGCAGTTTGTATAGATGATTCTTTGTTTCATTTGGGTTACAAAACTGTTAGTTTTTGCTTAATATTATAAAATAAGGTCAACTCTGACCAGATTTTCTTGTATTTTTTTTCTTTTTATTCTTTAATTTTTTTTTCTATGTTATATACATAATCTTGTATTAGTTTACATATATAAATGTTTTCTTTGTTGGATATATTTTGAAAAATAGTTGTATATTAATGCTGTGTATAAATTCATAGGCTTATATGAAGTATATTTATCATTCTTTGTAATATAAAGAATTAGTATAACTTCATTGTACATATCTTTTGTGTCAAAATGCTCTGTAAATACAAGACTCAAGTAACTTTGGTGTGGAATAATCTAAAAAATCCAAAACTCTGATTACTCTGTTTGATCAGTAGTATCACTTATCAAATACAATTTCTGTCCATCACTGATCATATCGGTGTCTGTGATACGTCCTCCATCTTCAGATAATATTACAAAGGAGCTTTCATTCGATAGCCCGAGCTCTCGCACAGCGGTTACCATGAGGTCTTGGAGATTGCTCGGGATCCAAACCACAACTCCGTGCTTTCTACTATGCTTCTCTTTCGCCTCGTGCGGGTGGTACGGGAAAACTGTGCATTTCAGCCTCTCCACTGTTTTTTCAAATCATAAAACAAATTCAATGATTATAAGATCAATTTTTTAGATGTATTGTCTGAAGCAAAGTGTTTAAGTACCTTGTAATTCGTGAGAGGTTGATGAGGACTGATCGGTTTTCAAAACTTCAAGTAACTTAATCAGTTTCTTGTTTCCGCACATTCGGGCTTCATCGAGTGGAGAATTTCTCCATCTTCAAAAAGATAGGTTTTATGAAGTTTACTAGTTTAATTTTTATGTGATTTAATTATTTATTTTGTATGATTCTTTTACCGGTCTTTAGCGGTAACACTAGCTCCAGCTTCAACTAGCATCTTCGCCATCAAGTATAAGCCTTCAGAAGCCGCGACATGAAGTGGTGTTCTATGATCATAATCTTTAGAGTTTGGGTCCATACCACTTGCAAGCAATCTCTTGAGAAAATCAGAGTCACCTTTCGCGACTGTTGTGCAAAGGAAGTTTCCTGAATCTTCTAGATCAAAAGAGGCTCCTTCTTTAACAAGCAAACCAATCACGCCTTCGTGCCCTGCTTTCACAGCCTCGAACAATGGCGTCTTTCCGAATTTATCTGCACATAAGATACGAAACAATCGTAAACATCAAATTCAATGGCTTCGAATTATATCAATTAATATCAATTAAATTTTACCTTTTAGGTTGATATCAACACCTTCTTGGATAAGAAATAATGTAATGTCAGCATAGCCTCTAGATGCTGCAAGATGCTACATTTCAAGAAGATATTTATCGGTTAAATCCTAACCCTAAACCCTAAATTATAAATTTAAACCCTAAAACAAAAGAATTTGTGGTGTAATAGGAAGATTGAAGATAAGAAAAAAAATCATACAAGCGGTGATCTTCCATCGTAATCTGTTTTGTTAGGATCGGCTCCAGCTCGGATTAAGCTTTTAAGTTGGTAAAAATCTCCATGGAAAGCTGCATTATTTACTTTCAATGCAAGTTCAGCTTCTTGTTTCCCAATATGAATCATAATATCAGATTCTAGCTTCTTTATCCTATCATTCGATTCATTCCCCTACCAAAAACCACGACCGAGTTGAAAAAATGTCTCAATAAATATCATCAAACTTCAAATAAAAAAAATAACACAAACAGCATATGTAGCATGTTCTCTCTAGACCCGTGACCTCACACGTTAATTCTAGGTCCACTGGATCTCACCATCATCCGACGATCGGTACATTATTGTTCTGTGGTCTAAAGACTTGTTTACTATCATTCCAAATCACCGCATGATATTTCCATGTGTGTTAGTCTCACTTACATAATAGCAGTTCTCGGTAGGTCATCCATCCTAGAAACTACTCTAGCATAAGTACGCTTAAGTGAAGAATTCTGGTGGGATGGTTTATCGAAAAAATAAATGCACTTTGGTGACATATGTAACCAAGTAAATCTCTTAAATCTTTGTTTATGCACCACTATATACTATAAATTGAGATGTTACATAGGTTACCATTAAACACCCGGTATTGGGGTCGCTTTGTGATCCACAAAGTTAACAAAAGAAACATCTCAAAAAAGAAAATACATACCTCCATAAGATTGTTCAAGATTGTGCGTCCATCATGAAAATAAATCTCAAGAATATTCGAGAAAGACTGTTTATCAAGGCGTAAAAGATGGCATAGTTCGCAAACCCTAACTGTGTAAGGTTGAGAGATATTGCAAATGATAGATATATCTCCAAAAGAAGTGTGCGGTCCAAGAAACGTAACACTCTCTTCTGATCCATCTGTTCTTGTAACAAGAGCCTCCTATAAAATTTTACAAAATAATGAGACATAGAAAAGAGATGAATTTATCACAATGAGATTTTTAACATACCAATAAGCCTTCACATACGAAATACAACTGATCAACTACGTTTCCTTGTTCTGTTATTACTTCTCCTGGAAGAAAATACTCTTCATGGAGTCTTATAACTATTTGATTAATAAACTCTTCTGAGCAGCCTTTGAATAGAGGGATCTTCTTAATGTATGGCATATATAATGTTTGCGCAATCTGCAAAAACATTCATTGCTAAATTTTTAAATTTATACTTTAAAAATTTGTTATTAACATATATGATTAGTGTTAGGTTAGAGCAATCTCATCCATGGTCACTGATCATGGATGAGAATACTCTTAGTTAGTGTACTAATACTTTTTGTATAATTTTAGTTTAACCCATTTTTGATATTGTTCTCAAATGGGTTAAACTATTAAACCCGTGTTTTCTCCTCTAAATTATAGTTCTAACTTGTCTCATAGCGTTATGAGTTATCTTCAACCCATAAGCTTCTGAAATTTATGTACTAGGAAAGCCCTAGTCAGATTTTCTTAAAATCACTCATACGAAAAAGATTATGGTTAATAAGTTTCTTGTTACCAAAATCGGGTTTATAGACCAAGTGGTTCTTGGTCTAGTGCCTTCAGGTTAGGGGTGACTAAGGGGCCATTTTCCATGAGGTTTGAAATTTGTTTAGTATTTTATGGACTAAAAAAATGCTTGGCTCATCCCAACTATTGGGCCGGGCCTGAGTAGCTTTCATAAACAAGTAGATCATGAGTTCGAATCCACCTGAGATGGGTGATTTATGTCTTAAATGTGGTATTATCAACGGCCGACTCCGGGCACTAGAGGAGATTATGAGTCAAAATCTGTAACTCCTACGCTGTACACATTGGAATGATGTAATAGACGATAAAAAAAACTCATCTGAGTATTAGGGTACCTTGGCACGGATCGAGGCTGGTATATCTTGAAGCATGACAGTATCACTATAGTTACTATCATATTGCAATCTCACATGATCTGTAATCTGACCACGAATCTCTCTATCGAGTTTTTTACGGTTCATGAAACTTATAAGATCATTCATTTTATCTCTAAATCTCTCCGTGTTTGATCCTTTCACAATCAAAGCGGTGATGTTACCAATAAGATATGCACCAAGAACCATATCAAATGATACATATATCATTACAAATATCATTTCTCTCAAGTTCACTGCATGTATATCTCCATAACCTAAAACCACACCAAAAAAACACATAAACCTCTTTGTAATAGTTAATTAAATAATCGTAATTAATTATTGTTTTACCAACAGTGGCCATAGTAACAATGGCGAAGTATAGAGCTGTCGTGTAACGTTTCCAAAGATCGATATTTCGGAAATTTTCGTAGCTATAGTCTCCTAGCTTTAAGCTACCGATCCAAGTGTAACCTTCGTTTTCTGGAGGAAGTGTAGTGGCTAAGTAATAGAAGATGCATGCAGCAGTGTGAGTACAGTAAACTTCGACGAATAAGAGTTTTAAGATTCGTGTGAAGAGATAGTTGATTCTTGTGTCTTTTTCAAGTCTTCTGAAAAACTCGACTACTTTGCGTACTCGAAATAGCCTTATCCATAACATGTACCGAACCAGCTCGTGTTTTCCTGATTCCTATAAATAAAAGATGAACATCGAACCCTAATCCGAATCCGAACAATTGTACTTAAAACGTAATGTATGTATAAGTATAACAAAAATTTGTATTAATAATTTAATTAAAAAATTATATTTAAAGTTTGGTTGTTCTAACAAAAATTTGAGACCTATTAAAAGTATAATTAATAAAATTATGACATGGGTCGGTTTATAAAAATTTAATATTTATATATANAAAATAGGCTTCAGTTTCTGTGAACCTAATAAAACAGAACCTAACTAAATTAAAATTGAGTAAAAAAAAAATAAACCAAACCAATTTGAAATCATGTTTGGTTCAAGTTTCTATATAACATTGATAAAACTAAAATGAAAAAAATAACCAAAACCAAACATTGTCCAAACCTATGAATAAAACATTTAAGTACCTTATAGATAAGATCCCAAGGGAAACAACTAATAAAATCCATAAGAAAATGAGACTTCAAATACCTGAAAAAACATAACTCAAAAAAGACAAGTTTCCTCCATTAAAACCTTATAAAACTACAAAAGACAAAATGTTTTCAAAGGTCTCTATGTATACATAACTGACCTAAGAGCAATACTTGTTGGTTTGTAGTTAGTTCGATAAGTCTCACTATCACGAAATGCAACAAAGAACTGAAGAACAATATCGACCAAGAACGCGATCTGACCAACAATGTCGAGTACAAAGAGTTTCTCAGGTAGGCCGCGGAAGAAACCGAACTCCATTGGAGTGAATAAAGAAGAGTATATTGCCCATAATAATATGAACATCTCCCATGCCTTGTACCATCTGTTGATTTTTTTCATTACTAAGTTTTGAAAATGTAAATATGATTGCTTTGATCTATTAAATTAGTAAATGTTGTGGGAGGTGGCTAAGTGAAAATAATAGTTTAAGTGCAAGCAACAACGTTTGAAATTTTGGTTTTTAAAAATCGATGTAGGTGGACTAAGTTGAATATATATTTAATTATTTTATATGATCAAAGGAACAGGTGGAATAATTTCCATGTGTGGCCACTGGTTGTGGTTAAGGCATCTTCAGTGGAGCCAATTAATAATCATATCGTGTTCCACAACAAATAAAAGAAAGATTTGGAACAAAATCTAGGGATGATTCCAGTTTACTTCAGTTTGTTCGGAAAAATCAATTATCTGTATTTTTATGAAATCAAATTAATATTAAGTGAAATATTATTATTTTAAAACAAATTTTTAAATTTTTACTTTATAAGTATTTTAAATTATTACGTAATAAATTAATATTCAATAATAATTTGACATTTGAATATTTTGAGAATTTTGTTAATTCTAGCAAAACTAATCAAAACATAAATACCACAAATTCATAATATTTAATTCTACAATCACCAAAGTTGAATCTAAAATTTTTGACTCCTCGAGTGATGTGTTAATCATTAATTTTGAGAAAAAATGTAGTATAATACTTCACCTTGAAATTTGCAGGCAGGTGCGACAAAAATTGCCAAACAAAATAGACCGAATGAAATAATATTATTATGAATTTTTATGAAATGGTATATTCAATTAAAAAATATATATTATTAAGATCATAGTAAATTCCTCTTTTTTAAACAAATTTTATCATCCAAAATAGAAACTCTATAAGTGCATGAAATTAACATTTAGAATAACAAAAAAAAAAAATTATTAACATCCAAGTAAGTTTTTTTAAAAAACTTTTTAGATTATCTAATATTAAAAACTCTATAAATACAGGAAATTAACATTTATAATAACAAAAAAAAAAGTATTAACATCCAAGTAATTTATTTTTTATTATCTAATATTAAAAACTCTATAATACGAAAATTAACATTTATAAAAAATTATTAACATCCAAGTAATTTTTTTTAAAATTTTTTTTATTATCTAATATTATAAATTTTATAAATACGTGAAATTAACATTTATAATAACAAAAAAAATTTATTAACATCCAAATAAATTTATTTATTTTTTAACTTTTTATATGATCTAATATTAAAAACTCTAAATACGTGAAATTAACATTTATAATAACCAAAAAATATTAAACTGTAGAGAAGAAGAAGGAACCTGTTCTTAGGATGAATAATGAATCGATGACTGTTACGTCCATCGGAATCTATTATCAGATGCTCCGACGAGTCAAGCCACCGAAACGTCTCAACTAAACTAAATTTTCCTTCTCCTTTTAACGAAACGTCATCGTTTAAATCATCTTCTTCATCTATACTCTCTTCTCGTCGCCGGTGACGTCCCATCTTATTTGTGAATTGATCTAATTAATCTCCACCGATCTCTTCGTTATCAAAAAAAAACAAATTCAATACTCTCTGAGTCAAAACGCGAATCTCGAATCTATAACTGAAAACTTTAGATCTGATCACTTCCGCTTAAAACGTCGCCGTTTAATACCTTAATTAAGTAAAACGCGGGAAGATCACGAGAGCTGTTTCTGATTTCTCGTGACGTTAAAAGCTATATTTGATTTTCTTCAGTTCTCCTTTGTTGAGAAAAAAAAAGTTTGATAAACATAAATGTTTTGCTTTACCCAAAAAAAAAAAGTGGCTTGTTTAAGTGAATCGAATTTATATAGGCAATAACTCATATTATTATTTTTTATAAATTAAGTCAAATCTTGTTTTTTCCAAAATTGTTTAATGTCTTTTATTAGAAATAACTAGTGTGTCTTTATGGATCATGCATAAAAAGTATATATTACTACAATATGTCACTATCCAACAATATTTTTGTGATCATGCATAAAAAGTATCTAACAATAAGTTTTGTTCTTGATCAGGCTTAAAACAGAAAGAAACAGCAAAGGACTTTAACGAGTTCGGTTTAGAAACTTAAGCTTAACTCTTGCCGGGTTTTGATTTCTGGAATCTACTAGAATCACTTTGATTATATATACAATACAACCACCTACTTGAAAACACAGTCATCACATCTATAACTCATAGAACTGTCTTCAGAGATTAAGACCAAACTTAACTCTGCACTAGTTTCTCTTTAAATAGAAACAGAGAGCTCACCTAGCACAAAACGTATATAACCTGTTTTGGTAACCTTCAGGCGTGCGCCAGCGAGATTTCAAATGCTTCTCTTCTTGGGTTTGATGGATTATACTTTCGGTTGGGTCTGGCTCGTCAGCTTTATTATAACAAAGACTCTATCGATGACTCTTAAGGTTTTATACACTTAGTTTTTCTTGCAAAAGAAAGCTTTTATTTATGTATCAAAGATAATGTTTCTACATAACTATTTATCAATTGATTCGTATTGGAACATTTTTGCAGATTGCCACGACAAAAATAAAAAAAAAGTAAATATTTTGATACAAATGGCCCAAAATATTTGACCAAAAAAAATCCAAAATATTTGACTAAAGAAAGGCCCAAAATAGTTGTCCAAAAAATGGCCCAAATATTATTATCCAATTAATATCCTATAAATTTGGATGACCTAATCCATGTCTTCACTATTTTATGTGATGCGCCGCTACTGATATGATGTAACACATATTTTGATAAAGGTTAGAGATTCGATGTTCTAAGTCTTATATATTATAATATAGATTCTCTCAAAATTTGCTTAAACTAATTAGATTTTATGTTTCCGATTTGCAACTTTAAATATAAATTTTGAGATGTTTAAATCTTTCGATTGTTTATTTTTTCAGCCGAATCAGTAATTAAACAATTTTGAATATATTTGTTAAAAATCAAATATTCAATGAGCGATGAAGAATTTGCAAAAACTGATGAAGGAGTTCATTTATTTTAAGGTCAGTTTCACTGATATTTTTTACAAATCCGTTTAAAATCTTTATAAGTTATCGATTAATCTTCCGTCTATCCGTTTGGCATATGCAAAACGAATCGATTCTGATTACGTTTAATACATAATATCTTTAATATATGTAAATATATAATAAAAATAATTAATTTAATATTAAATACAATAAAATAATATATAACATAANAACATAATATATAAATTTTATCAATAAACTAAATAAAATATTAAAAAATAATTTTTAGTTAATTTTGACTTATCCTTGATTAATCATTAGTTTATGAATAATCTGTGATTAATTTTCTAGGTGTAAGATCAAACCATATCGCCCAACTAACGCCTAACAAATTCTAAAATATGATAACCTAAATATTTTTTTGGTAAGCCAAGTTTTACTCATCCTGTGTATATTTACCAACTTGTGGTTGCAATATAAAATCTTCATAAATTTGTTAATAATTTCAGGTCAGAAAGTTATGATATAATTGTAGTCACAGTTAAACATAAAATAAATCTTTAGAAAGATAAGAATCACATTTTTTTAAAAATTATTTTTGCATTTTATCTTAAATATATCTATATTATAAAATATGATTCTAGTTTTATTTTTAATATAAACAAGTTAAAATGTATGTGTTTATATAATTCTTAAAAATCTAACTATCATAAAGTTTAATGAATTTTTTAAAACCTAAAATCATTTTAGCACATAAATTCATTAGTCAAAAAAATTAGCGGGCAAATTAAATCTTATTTTATTTAGTGATTGCTCTTGTTTATTATCATTTCAAATTGTTTATATATTTTATGTAATTATTCTACTTTTTAAAACATAATTAGCCATTTGTGTAATCTTCTAAATGTCTTGCAAATTTCATCATTGATGTCCCAAAATCTAGTTGAATGGAAATTATTGGGTTGTTGAGAGTTCTCTTCAAGTCCAATTTTTTATATCCCATCGCACTCACTTAAAATTACTAAAGTTATTGTATTTGGATATTTATAAACTATTTTTAAATATATATAGTTTAACATATTTGATGTATATAAGTATTTGGAGAAAATGCATTGGTAGAGCTTATACATATAAAACTTTATGATATGAGATGAACTAAATTTGTATCATGGAATATTAATATGACAAATAGGAAATACCTAGCAAAATTGAAAAAAAATGTATTAATTTTGTGGGGTTAAGAAATTAAAAAAAAAAAAAACACTTGAAATTGTATTCAAGATACAATTATTTCATATATGTTTTATTCATGGTTTAAATAAATGAGTATTCACCAATAAAGATTTCGTTCATCTCATATTATAAAATTAATTTATCATAAGCTCTAGTCAAATGCATTTTTTATCCTAACATTCAGATGCATCAAACATATCAAACTATATCTTAAAAATATTTTCTTAGTATCCATATGCAATAGCTTGTATTTATACATTAGTGAGATGGGATATATTAAAGTTGACTTGAGGGATATCTCATCACTTCAATTATTTCTACTAAAATAGATTTTGGAGACAATAATGATGAAATAAGCTCCAAAGAAGTTGCATTCACTACCATATTATCAATTTAAGTAAGAAATATACTTGTAAGACCCCTAAACTTCGCAACTATAAACCAAAAATACATTGAAATATGTATTATAAAATATTGTAGAATCCAATATGTAGAGTGAAAGTAGTTTTTTTTTCTTAGTTATGAATCTTCTAGTAGTGTAATAGTTTCTCAATGACTTGAATCAAAGAATACAACTACAATGTTCTTCTATCTCACACCGCTATGAATTGAAAGCTAAGGGAATTGTAGACCAAGAGAAGAAGAAGAGCAGAGAAATATTATTTGAGCAATTTCTCTACAATATTCGGAAGAATTTGAGTTTTAATGAGTTTTGAAATAAATTTGATGAATTTGTATAGGCAATAAATCATATTATTTTTATTACATTAAGTCAAATCTTGTGTATTTTTCCAAATTGCTTAATGTTTTTTATCAGAAATAATAATAAGGATGTCTTATGGATCATGCATATTACAACAATATGTCACTATCTAACAATATTTTTGTGATCATGCATAAAAGTATTCAACAATAAGTTTTGGATTTGTTTGTTCTTGATCAGACTTAAAACTTAAAGGAAAAATAAAGCACTTTAACTTCGGCTTAGAAACTTAAGTTTACATCTTGCCGGGTTCTGATTTCTAGAATCCACTAGAATCACTTTGATTATATATGCGGTATAACCACCTACTTGAAAACACAATCATCACACCTCTAACTCATAAAGACGCCTTTAGAGATCAGTCCAAATTTAACTCTGCACCAGTTTCTCTTTGAATAAAAACAGAGAGCTCACCTAGCACAAAACGTATATAACCTGTTTAGATAACCTTCACGCGTGCGCCAGCAAGATTTCTAATCCTTCTCTTCTTAGGCTTGATGGGTTGTAATTTCGGTTGTGTCTGGCTCATCGGCTTTATGACAACAAAGACTCGTTCGGTGACTCATAAGCTTTAATACACTTAGTTTTTCTTGCAAAAGAAAGTTTTTGTTTCTGTATCAAAGATAATGTTGCTACATAACCATTTACTAATTGATTCGTATTGGAACATTTTTGCAGATTGCCAAGATAAAGTAAAAAAAAAGTATATATTTTGATCAAAAGGCCCAAACTATTTGACCAAAAAAAGCCCAAAATATTTGACCAAAGAAATGCCCAAAATAGTTGTCCAAAAAATGGCCCAATTATTATTATTCAATTAATATCCTATAAATTTAGATGACCTAATCCATGTTTTGACTATCTTGTGTTATGCGCCGCTACTGATATGATGTAACACATATTTTGATAAAGGTTAGAGATTCGATGTTATAAGTTTTAGATATTATAATATAGATTCTTTCAAAAATTGTTTGAACTAATTAGATTTTACATTTCCGATTTGCAATTTTATATACAAATTTTGAGATGTTTAAATCTTTCGATTTTTTTTCAGCCGAATCAGTAATAAAACAGTTTTGAATATATTTAAAATCAAATCTATTCAATGAGCAATGAAAAATTTGCAAACAATGATGGAGTTCATTTATTTTAAGGTCAGTTTCACTGATATTTTTTATAAATCCGTATTTTAAAATCTTTACGAGTTATCGAATAATCTTCCATCTACCCGTTTGGCAGATGCAAATCGAATTTATTCTGATTACGTTGAATACATAATATCTTTAATATATGTAAATATATAATAAAATAATTAATTTAATATTAAATACAATAAAATAATATATAACATAATATATAAATTTTATCAATAAACTAAATAAAATATTAAAAATAAGCTTAGTTAATTTTGACTAATTCTTGAATAATCATTAGTTTATGAATAATCTGTGATTAATTTTCTAGGTGTAGTCACAGTTAAACATAAAATAAATCTTTAGAAAAATAAGAATTACATTTTTAAAAAATTTATTTTTACATTTTATCTTAATTATATCTATATTATAAAATATCATTCTAGTTTTATTTCTAATATAAATAAGTTAAAATTTATGTGTTTACATAATTCTTATTTTATTCTTAAAATCTAACTATAATAAAGTTTGATGAACTTTTTAAAACCTAAAATCATTTTAGCACATAAATTCATTAATCAACAAAAAATGAGCTGGCAAATTGAATCTTATTTTATTTAGTGATTGCTCTTGTTTATTGTCATTCCAAAATCTTTATATATTTTATGTAATTATTCTAATTTTTACAACATAAATGTCTTGCAAGTTTCATCATTGATGTCCCAAAATCTAGTTGAATAGAAATTATTGGGTTGTTGAGAGTTCTCTTCAAGTCCAATTTTTTATATCCCATCGCACTCACTTAAAATTACTATAGTTATTGTATTTGGATATTTATAAACTATTTTAAATATATAGTTTAACATGTTTGATATGTATAGTTATTTGGAGAAAATGCATTAAGGTAAAGCTTATACATATAAAAATTTATGATATGAGATGAACTAAATTTGTATCATTGAATATTAATATGAAAAATAGGAAACAACTAGCAAAATTGAAAAAAGTTTTAATTTTGTGGGGTTAAGAAATAAAATAAAAAAACTTGAAATTGTATTCAAGATACACTTATTTCATATATTTTTTATTCATGGTTTAAGCAAGTGAGTATTCACCAATCAAGATTTCGTTCATCTCATATTATAAAATTTAACTTATCATAAGCTCTAGTCAAATACGTTTTTATCATAACATTTATATGCATCAAACTATATATTAAAAATATTTTCTTAGTATCCAAATGCAATAGCTTGTATATATACATGAGTGAGATGGGATATATTAAAGTTGACTTGAGGGATATCTCATCTGAAACACCCCAACCCGGTTCTCTAGACTCAAAACCGCTAAATTTAAAAACTTTTATCAACCAACCGATAATCCCATACTTATCGGTTCTAAATTACCGGATTATCCTACTAACAGAAATTACTAAGTCTTTAAAACTCCAATAATAAATAATAAGTCAAACAAGTCAAAATAATTATCTCAATTCAGACCTAAATCATATCTAGGTTCTCAAACATGACTCATAAAAATAAAACACTCAGCAACCGGTATACCATCGCCTCCCAGCTGCTGTACCACGAGCTCAACATCCATGTTTATCCTTTCCTTTACCTGCGCACACGAAATGGCGCTATCAGTATATAAAACATACTGAGTGGGCAATCCTCCCGTCTACTG
>KE156643.1:3334-14474 GCA_000411055.1 Leavenworthia alabamica
AGCGACTAGAGATCTGAGCTTAGCGTCCATGAGAACAGATATACAAGGATCTGATTCGGATAGAGCAAGATCGTAGCCGTTGGAGAAGAATTTCCCATCTGCTGTTGTGATTAGTACTGATTGAGAAGATGATGGATCGGAACGGATTTGGTTGACGGCGGAGCGGATTGAGTCGAGTAAGGTGGGGTTGAGACGATGTTCGCCGTCTCCGGTGAGTTTGAGTATGAAAAGTCGACCACGCTTCTCTAATGAACACATCTTTGTGTTTATCTCTTACTAATCAATTCGACTTCAAATAACTTAACTTTTTGGAATTAAGATAATGATATTTATATGGTTATTTCTTAATATTTTTAAACCAGAGGAAATTTATTACTTAAATATGGAACAAGTCTAAATACTTAGAATACAGAAACTATGAAAAAGCTTACTAAATTTATGCGCAGGCAAAAAAAATAATAAACTATTTAGAAAAACTAAAGAAGCATAAATATATTTTGTGATTTAATTTGATTTTATTTATATATATATTCATATATATATATATTCATATATATATATANTTAGACATGAAACAAAAATTATATTAAACAATTGACATATAATACAAATTATATATTCATATATATATATATATATATATATATATATGACTATGAGTTTGATTTTGGATTGGACATTCGATTAATGGGGTTGGATTGGGTAAAATTCAACCCAACTTATTATTCAATAGAATAAAACTCAATCCATTCTGATTTAGATATATCGGGATTAGAAGGGTTTGATTCGGGTTCGAATTCGGTTACGTATCTGTTTAAGGTAAGAAAATATTGAAAAATAGTAAAATTTAAAAAATTAAACTAAATTTCTACAAATATAATTATAAATTTTAGAATAATTTAATTGTTTGTATATATAATTAGATTTTAAATTTCAACTGAAAAATTTGGATTTGGGTACAGATTTCCGACTTTAATAGTATAATACCCAATAGAATAATTTTTTGATTCAAATTTGGATTCAGATAATATTTTTCATATCAAATCCGGATCGGATGTTTATGGTAAATTATTTTAACCAAAACTAGTTTTATTAGTGAGTTGATCGAAAGTTCAAAAGAATAGCGGCAACATATCAAATTTTGGAGGTGAAATTGTCTAGCCTAACCAAAATAAAGCTATTACATAATAGCTTTCTATTCTGGGCAATTGCTGTTATAATATTTATTTTATTATTCACAAAATTTTTTGAAATATTAAATGGATTTTGGTTATTTTTATAGTGGTTGGCCATTCGGGTTTATGGTTTTGTTTACAAAAATAAACCATTTAAAACTTTATATAATTTGTTTAGTTTGTTTTAGTTTCCTCTGTTTACTATTTATTGGTTTAAAAAATGAAAATCATTTAAAAATCATATACATTTTTTTATTTGGTTTGGTTTTGTTTATTTTTTGTTTTATTCTATGATTTTCATAATAATATTTATATATTAATAAAGTTTTTTAGAAATATTTTCTTAAAATAAATTTATACTAATAAAGTTTTTCTTCATATATTTATTAAATTAAGTAATATTTTATATAGTATTGGTTTGTTTCCTTGTCAAAAACCATCAATTTTTATTGTTTTTTTACAAAATCAACTTTCATTTAAAACGACGTTGTTTTATTGTTTTATTATATTTTTAGTGGAACTAGAATGACACTATACGGAATTATCATTTTAGCGGGTAACTTTTGATATTATAGATTTGATTTAAACAAAATTAAGCTAGTGAGTTTTGATGTTATGAGTTTGTTGAACAATGTTCAGTGGACTTTTGATGTTATAAGTTTGACTTGATAAAATTCAAGTTAGAGTTAATCTTGCAAAAATAATATTAATAATTTTTTTGGTAGAAACTCCAATTTATTTCTACTAAATAAATATTTAGATGTACGAGTTGTATTACAATAGTAGGATCGAACTTTAAGCATTGCCTTAGATCGTTTACCGTTTGAGCATTCGTGTTTTACTTGATATTATTTACAATTATGTACTTAAATTTTTCAAATAAATATACAAAGTGAGATTCAGGTTGTACCAGTTTTACCGAGTATAACTTCGATGCTAGTTGTACAACTTGTTGTACCACAAATAGCTTTATACGTAAATTATACTCTATCTATTTCACAATATATATAGTTTAGACATTTTTTACATTTATTAAGAAAATAATAAATTTTAATGCTTTTGTCTGTTTTATCCCTATTAAATGTTTATTTAATTTTATTTCATTGGTTAAGCTATTAATGTAACGAGGATAAAAGTGAAAATATTATAAAATATTTACTTTGAAAACTTAAAACAACAAATAAATTAAAACAAATTTAAAAATCTAAAACTACAAATATTATGAAACGGGGGAATATGTATTACGTGTACTAGTTGTAGCACAAGTAACTTTATAACATAGTTCAACTAATTTAAAACTTAACTGTATTAGATGTATCACAAATAATATAATATTCCGACCGTTACCATCCGTGAGCACTCTAATGTCTCTTTTAGATCCGTGGACGACCTCTTACCTATCTTTAGGCCCATGGGCATCCACGTCCTCTCTAGGTCCATTGGGTCTCATCCTCTATCCGACGGTCAGTGCCTTATTTTTTTGAAGTTCTAAGACTTGTTTATTGTCCGTACAAATCACCACATAATCTTTTTCTATGTGTTGATCTCACTTACACAATACCGACAATCACTTTCACATAGGTTATCCATTCTAGTACTACTCCAGCCCAAACACGCTTAACTGTAGTGTTCTGAAGGAATGATTGACCGAAAAAATAAGTGCACTTTGGTAATATAGGTAGCCAAATCAAATATCTTAAACCTCTTCTCATACACCACCATATCAGAACATGGGATATTACAATCACCCCCACTCAAAGAACGCACCATCTTCGTTGTGCACCAAGAATGCCTCCTAGGTCATAACTACTTTGATAAACGTCGCTCTGATACCAAATGTAATATCCTGACTAGCACCGTCCGTGAGCACCCTAATGTCCCCTCTAGCCCCTTGATGACCCATTTTATTCTCTATGCCCGTGGACGACCCTTTGTCATCTCTAGAATCATAGATCTTCACGTCTTCTCTAGGTCCATTGGGTCTCACCCTCGTCCAATGTTTGGTGCATTATTTTTTGAGGTTCTAAGACTTGTTTACTATCCATACAAATCACCACATGATCTTTCTCTATGTGTTGACCTCACTTACACAGTACCGACAATCAATTCCCTGTAGGTCACCCATCCTAATACTACTCTAGCTCAAACATGCTTAACTGCAGAGTTCTGACGAAAAGATAAATACATCTTGATGATATAGATAGGCAAATCAAATATGTTAAGCCTCTTCTCATGCAGTAGCATATACCAGAATCTAAGATGTTACAAATAACATATTCAAACTTTTGGCACGCAAGAGGTTTTTACCAGTGTACTACCTCACTTTGTGACATTCTAGCTCTGTTACATTTAATAACATATTTGTAACTTTACAGAGGAATGACATTTAAGAACATTTTACTTCACTTTGTGACATTATAGCTCTGTGAGCCTGATCTGATGATGCGCCGAAAACAGGTTGGTGGTCAGGCTCTTTACCGGTGGAACTATGGTGGTTGGTGGTGCATCTCCAGCAACATTGTTTTGTGGATCCAGATCCGCTAAGGACAGTCTGGTGAAGCGTTCTCAAGCAGTTCTTGAAACATCCCAACCCGGTTCTCTAAACTCAAAACCACTATTTTTTTAAAAATTTATTATTTAACCGATATCTCATACTTATCGATTTATTATTTAACCGATATCTCATACTTATCGATTCTAAAGTCCGGATTACTTCAACAGAATTACTAAGTTCTCATAAACTCCAATAAAATAAATAAATAAAATCAAAACATCAATATTTAATATCTCAAATTACGTAGACACCTTCAGGCTCTCAAACATAATTCAGAAAGAAAAATACAACCACATGACAACCAGTATACCATCACCTCACAGTTGCAGTACCACGAGCTCGCAATCAAGAGTTCTCTTTTTCATTACCTGCGCACATGAAATAGCGCTATATAAAACATACTGGGTGGAAAATTCTCCTGCCTAATGGGTTCTTTGTAGACAAGAGTGATTGATCCTCAATTCACTTAACTCTATGTTCTCAATTCTCAATTTTTCTCATTTTTCAATTAATCAAATTCTCAATTCTCAATTTTCGTTTTAATTACTCAAATATGTGTTAACTAGTTTGAACTCGTTATGCCCGGTTATCAACACTACTCAATATGTGATGAACGGTTTTTAACTCGTTACGCCCGAACATCTCATTTTTTTGAAAACCAGTTTTTACTCATTACGCCCGCTGACTAGAACTCAAATCTCAATAATGGTTTACTCAAACTTTTTCTCAAATTTTAAACCATTTTACTCAATTGCTCATTACACAAATTTTAACTTAATTTTTAAACCCACCATTAAACCTACACTGGTTTAATGAATTACTCAAACAACACATAACTCAAATGCCACACAAAACTCAAACATCACACAAAACTCAAACACACACAATCAAGACCACAAAATCAATTGAACTCATGACCATTCACAATTATCGAACTACATGCACGCACCTTAGTCTCTGAAGGTGTAAAATGACCAAACTGTCCCTAACTTGCTAAATTACCAAAATGCGCCTAAAATATTTAAGTTACATTTAGCAATCAAACATCAAACTCAACTCAAATGAACTCCATAAACTATTCCGGGATCCATACAACTGATTTTCCGGATATCTGTAAATTTCTATAAAAACTCTTAAATTCAAATAACTTAAGTGACAGACAAGTCATCGAATTTCTTGGATGACAAGTCAACTGAAGATTCAACTCATACCTCAACAACACAGACCCACGGCGGTGCATGACTGAACAGAGGCGGTGCGTGCAGCGGTGCGTGAACTTCCAGCGATTGCTCTGGCGACTCTAAATTTTTCGATCTGATTCTACAACCAATCACACACAGAAACCATTCACATCTACTCCAAAAACTCAAAAACCAGAAAAATAATTTAAATCTAAAAATCAAATACTCACAGATTTTTTTTTGATTCAAATATTATAATCCAATCTGATGGTGTTGTGAGTTTAAATAAAATCTTAAACCAACAATCAATCCTTATTCAAACCAAATCTGAAATCTCAATTCAAACATATTCAGATATGATTGAAACTGTAAATAATCAAGAAACCTTACTTGATTATTGAAAGAATGAAGGAGATGAAGAGAAGGAGAACAAGCGGCAGCCGGAGGAGCAAATCGGCGGTGGTTGGCACACAAATCGAGGTCGGCGGTGGCGGGCTCTGTTCTCTTCTCTCTTTGCGATTTTTTCTGAGTTATTTTTAGGTTAGGTTTGTGATTTTTGATTTAATTATGTGATACTCAAATCACTTATTAAATCCAAGGGCTTTTAGGCTCAATATCTCCTTAAATCATATTTTTAAAACCCTAATCCATTAACCCATAATGGTGATCATTTAATTACATCTTCTTTGGGTTTAACCCAAATTAAATAGACCATTTAATATTAATTAAACATTTAGAGTTTTTTAAAGCCCAATTCTTTTTAATTATTTATTAACTCCTCTACGGTTTTATAACTCATAACTTAATTAATCCAGAATTAAAAATCTGGAGTGTTTCCAAGACTAAATCTTTTTAATCATTTAATTAATTATTTTGGGTTCTCAAAACCTAATTAAATCAACTCTCCATCGGATCACTCAGCAACACTCGGATTCTCTAAAACCTCAAAAATTTAATCCACAGCAACAACTCGGCTCATGGGTCGGTCCAACTGCTATGCTTTGATTTATTCGGTTCAATATCACAATAAACCGATCTGGCCAGGATCAACAAACCGTTTCATTAAATTAAACTCGGCAAACCATAACCCTAAACTGATTTTGTGATCCTTAACCCGGATCACATATGTTACAGTTCTCCTTTGCTTCTTCATTTTGACCCTCTGTTTGGGATTATTGGTGTTTTCTGCTTGATTGAGGACAATGGCAGCAGATATGTAGGGTGTTTTCAGCGGTGGTCAAGTCTCACTGAGGTGAAAAAAGTCAATACTGATTTAGTATTTGGATTTAGTTATTATTGTTTAAAATTTGGAATTTTTATTTAAATATTATAATTACATATTTAAGGTTAGGATTAACTATTTAGTGTTTGACTTTAGTATTTATTGCTTAGAATTAATGAAATTCTCTAAAATAAAATGTTATTCTAATTTAATTGAATTATTGAGTGGTAATTTTGTCTTAAATCAATTTTAATGGTATTTATGGAATAAAAATTAAATTTGATGGTATTTAAGAGATTTTTTCTATACATATCAAATTTTGAAGATACATATATTCAAACTCTTAAGAAAATATATTTTAATTTTTTTTTGTGAACTTAAAGTTTAAATCGTCAACTTCTAAATGTTCAACGAGTTACTTTGACCACTTGACTACGACCATCATCCAAGTCAAAAAATAGAAAATCACACGGTAAAAAGTTTAAAGTCGAAAATTCAAGTCTTGTGTTCATGAAAACAAAATTTAAAATTAATTTCTCAAAAAATGTAATGTTAATTTTAATTCTTCAAATATATAATGATAGTGACAAATATTTAATTTAAAATTGTATAAATATTTTAAACGTATAATTTAAATTTTATAATTAAAAATATAATTAAAAAAGAATTTGTTTTAAAATTAGAAAAAATTAACATGATATTATAAAGACGCACCAGACTAATAGTTCATTAGTTCGTATTGAAATCGATCTATTTTTAAAGTTACATATAAGCAGACTCATCATGATTTAACGATTGACTAACATTGTTTATGTCAATATTGATTTTGACGTGATAACTAAAGTTCAAATAGATTTTTTGAATTTATATTTAGTTTAAATAGATTTTGACATGGTAATTTAATTCATATATAAAAACGTATTGCACCGATAATTATGTTGGAATTGACACTTTACCCACTTAGATCATGACTTCTTTGCTATGGATAAAATATTTATCTGACCATCCATTAATACTATCTTGGAGTCTCTTCTAGACAAAAGAAAATATTTATGTTTTTTAGAGTCACCCATACTCTTGAGGAGACCTAAGTATAATCTCATTCCACCAACACTTCAAATTCCTAAGATCTGTTTCATCTACTTTTGAACAGCCTCCTCCACCTTATGAACAAATCGGATCGACCATTTTGAAATATTAATATGTTAATTCATTCATATTTATATGTACATTCAAAATGATTTATTGGATCATTTTGATTTAGTATAGTGGTACTTTTTTGTGAAAGGACATGCAAGACTAAAATTGGAATAGGTTTGGGAGGTAGAAAGACTCATTGGCTTAGAATAAATTTGAAGTTGAGATTATATGACTTGGTTGCCGTTTGAAACTCTGTTAACAAGGATGTTTCCATTTAGGGTTCTGTAAAGTGTGACTCAGATTGTGTCAAGGTTTTGCCTAAGTAAGTTGAAGACTTGATTACAAAGAGAAGGTTCAGAAGATATAATTTATACGGGTGAGGGTCATGGGTTCTTTGGGGATTATTGCAACAAGTGTGGAGTATTTTCGTCAGAAAGAATTATCCTTCTCTTCTCATCTACTTTAAAAGGTTGTTTCAGAGTTTGTTAATAGTTATCAGTTTGTTATCAATCTTGGGTGAGTGAGTGAGAGAAGTGAGTTCAAGAGATCGAGTGAATCTGTCAGGTATTGTAATCGGAACAAGTTTCATAAAGTTTTCTAGTGGATTTCCAGAAGACCTCCAGCGAGACGTAGCGGTCCACACTAGACCGTGAACTCGTTAAATCTCTGTGTTCTTTTCATACTGTTGATTCAAGTTTATATCTCATTCAAGTTTACAAGATTAGGATCTGATTCACCAAAGTATAAGCTCAGATATGCATAAATCTCAACAAATTAGTAGCAGAGCCAGGTTAGGAGCTAAGGTGAATCGGAGATGACAGGATCGCGAATCAAGGTCGCAATGTTTGATGGAACCGGAGATTTTTCTCTCTGGAAGACGAGGATGCTTGCTCAGCTGAGTGTCCTTGGTTTAAAGGATGTGCTGACAGAAAAGGATCCTTTACCTGAGCTTACTTCGGAAGAGGCTCAAGATCCAGAAAAACAAACGAAGCGTGATGCAGATGAATATGCAAGATTAGAACGATGTGAGAAAGCCAAGAATCTAATCTTCCTCAATGTTGCAGATAAGGTCTTGAGAAAAATCGAGGTATGTGAAACTGCAGCTGATACTGTTGGAAAGAAAAAGATTGCTAAGAGAATTATGGAGAAAGTGTTTAAGTGTTTAGCTGAGAAATTTAGGAGATGAAAGATTTTTCTAACTCTTTTTATTACTTATTTTTTAATTTCTTGACTTGATTACAAATGAGAGGGAGAGGAGGTATTTATAGCCTCCAAACTACAAAATATCTAGAATATTATATTGTTTAATCTAGATAATTCTAACATAATATCTATATTATTTTATTACAATTATCTAGATATTTCTATGAAATTATCTAGATCTTTATCTTTAAGGAGGTGGAGAGATGTTGAGAATAGTCTAGAGAAACTCTAGAACTTAGACATGTGTTGGATTTGACCCAAGAGGTGATTAGTGGATAATTGGGCCACTAATTAAACTTGATCCAAAATCAAGTTTACTTCCAACACTCCCTCTTAAACTTGATTTTGCTACTCCAAGCAAACTTCTCATCTTGATAAAGTCTTCGCGCTTAAGAGGTTTGGTGAAGATATCGGCTACTTGATCGTTCGTCTTCACATACTCCAATTGCACTTCATTCTTGTCAACACATTCTCTAATGTAATGATATCGTGTGTCAATGTGTTTGCTTCGATCATGGAATACTGGGTTCTTTGCTAATGCTATTGCTGACTTGTTATCCACAAAGATCTTTGTTGGCTCCTCTTGTGGCAAGCTTAACTCCTTTAACAAGTTTCGTAACCAGATAGCATGACAACCACATGAAGTGGCTGCTACGTACTCTGCTCCACAAGTAGATAAACTAAAGATTGGTTGCTTCTTCGACATCCATGTGAAAGCTGTGTCTCCAATGTAGAACACGAATCCATTTGTACTTTTTCGGTCATCTACATCTCCACCCCAATCGCTATCGCTATATCCAACAAGCTTGGAATCGTTAGAAACAGAATAATACAAGCCAAAGTCAATGGTACCTTTGATATAGCGAAGAATCCTCTTTACTGCCTTAAAATGAGTTGTTGTTGGATTCTCCATGTAACGACTAATAACTCCAACCGCATATAAGATATCTGGTCTTGTGCATGTTAGATAACGTAAACTTCCAACCAAACTCTTAAAGAGTGTCGAATCCACTCTTTCTCCTTCTTCATAGTTTGACAACTTGATTCCACATTCCATCGGCATGCTTACTGGATTTACGTCATCCATCTTGAACTTCTTAAGTACCTCCTTAGCATAGCTTTCTTGAGAAATAAAAATTCTATTGTCTTCTTGTTTCACTTCAATGCCAAGATAGTAAGACATCAATCCAATATCCGTCATCTCAAACTCCCTTTTCATCTCTTTCTTGAACTCAATAGTCATGCTTGTGTTGTTACTCGTGAATATCAAGTCATCTACATATAAGCATGCAATCAATATATCACCATTTTGAATTTTGATATAGAGTGCATGCTCATATGGACACTTGATGAAATATTTCTCCTTGAAATACTTGTCAATTCGAGTATTGCAAGCTCTTGGTGCTTGTTTTAGTCCATAAAGTGCTTTCTTCAACCTTAAGACTTTATCTTCTTCTCCTTTGATTATGTATCCTTGTGGTTGTTCAATGTAAACTTCTGCTTCAAGTTCTCCATTTAAGAAAGCTGACTTGACATCCATTTGATGTATCTTCCACTTGTTTTGAGTCGCCAATGAAATGATTAATCTAACTGTTTCTAAACGAGCAACAGGAGCGAATACTTCTTCATAGTCAATTCCTGCTCTTTGACTATAACCTTTTGCCACCAATCTGTCTTTATGTCTTTCTACTTCTCCCTTAGAATTTTTCTTTTCTTTGTAAACCCACTTCACTCTAATCGCCTTTTTCCCATTCGGAAGTGAAACTAACTCCCATGTTTTATTTTTCTCTATCGCCTTGATTTCTTCATCCATTGCATTTCTCCATGTCTTCTTTCCAATAGCTTCTTGAAAGTCCATGGGCTCACACCCCGCAAATAGGCAAAATAAAGTAAGATTTTCTTGATTTTCGGTTACCTCATAAAGTTCTTGTAAACTTCTAAAACGTGGAGTTCTTTCTCTTGAACTTTCTTCTCCTCGTGAGCTTGTTGGTGAAGTTGGTAGTATAATAGGATCCTCCCTTGGCTGCTCGAGATTATCTTCTTCAAGATGTGGAAAGAAATTATAGTCTTCATCATTTGATCTCCAGTCCCACTCTCCTTCTTCATCGAAGATGACATTTCGACTTATTATAGTCTTCTTCGTGTTCGGATTGTAAAGCTTGTAGCCTTTCGAGCTAATGTCATAACCAATGAAGATATACTTCTCACTTTTATCATCAAGTTTGCTTCTCTTCTCGTCGGGTACATGAGCATGAGCAATGCTTCCAAAAACTCTTAAGTGAGAAACACCGGGCTTTCGTCCGCTCCAAGCTTCTTGTGGAGTTTTTCCCGAGACACTTCTTGTTGGGGAACGGTTTAATAAATAAACCGCACACACGACTGATTCAGCCCATAACTCCTTTGGAAGTTTCTTGCTTTTTAGCATACTCCTCGCCATCTCAAGAACTGTTATATTCTTTCTCTCCGCTACTCCATTTTGTTGAGGAGATTGATATATTGTATTTTGAGTCGTTTTTACGGACAAGTCATGTCCGTTTTTAGAGTCTTTTGGTGTACTTTTGAGTCTTTATGCAGGTTCCGGAGTATAGGTTTAGGTACTTGCGCATTTGGGAGCTTGGAGTCGGAAAACATGATTGTTTGGCAGATTTTTACAAGCCAGCCCGAT
>KE156645.1:5412-19451 GCA_000411055.1 Leavenworthia alabamica
CGGATCTGTGTTTACTTGGATCAGTGAATTCAATGATATAGAAAGGATCTTTGTAATTCATTGTGTGAGATAATGTAAATGGGTTATCTCTGCTTTCATTTCTGCATAAAATGTTGAGAACAATGCCAGGAGCGATCTCGTTATGAATTACTACATGGTTTTTTTTGCAAGCTTCGTTTTGCACAAAGCACAATGTAGTAATTACTAACGTAAAAATTATGAGAAGATTCATTTTTGGGTTCTAATAATTTTTAACAGTTATGAAAATCAATAAGCATGTAGCATTTATAAGACTTTTTGGGTGGAAAATATATTTATTTATTTAGTATAGAATCTACATACAAACCATAGATTATCTTCTTTTAATTTGGATGAAAAAACTCAACTCATATCTTAATACAAATATATTCATAGATTATTTTCTTTATGTAGATCATTTGGATTGACAAAAATACACTCATATCTCTTGATACAAATATAATAATAGATTATCTTTAAATAATTTGGATAAGCAAGACTAAACTCATATCTTAATACTAATATTCATAGATTATCTTCTTTTATAGATAATTCCAATGGTCAAGACTAGTTTCATATCTCATACTAATATAATAATAGATTATCTTCCTCTTTGAGATCATTTAGACGGATAAAACTCTATTTGAAACACCCTAATCCGATTCTCTATACTCTAAACCATTAATTTTAAAAAAATTTATCAACTAACCGATAATCACATATTTATCGGTTCTCAATACCGGATTTTAATTTTTAACCCAATATTTCATTAACTAAATTAATTCTATATAACTCCAAATATTTACACTAAAAAATTCATTAACTCAAACAATTCAAACAATTTTCAAATATTATTACATAGACTCATTCTAGATTCTCAAACATACTCAACAATAAGAAATAAACACAATGACACTGGTATACCATCTCCCGCAGATGCAATCCCACGAACTCGAACTCATTGTTTTTCTTTATCTTTATCTGCGCACACGAAACGGCTAAGCCAGTATTTAAGTCAGTAATCCTCCCGTCCAGGGCGGTGCAAAATAATTGTTAGATTCGGTATTTAATTCAAATCAAACTGAAAAATCTGAATATTTGTATTTTTTCGAAGCAAATCAAATAGTAAAATCTATTATTCGTAAAAAACGAATCAAATATCATTTTTAGAAGGACCGAATATTCGCTTCGATTCAGATATTTATCATATATATAAATATATTAAAATATATAATAATAAATCTATATGTATAAATAGAAAGTTTAATGACTATGGTAATTTATTTTCTGAATAAGTTTTATGTTCTCTATATTATCACAATATTCGAATATTTTAAAGAATATTTTGTTTGGATATTCAGATATTTTAAAAAATATTTTGTATATATTAAAAATTATTATTTAAAAAAATCAAAATTAGACCAAAAAAAAATCAAAGCGAAGCAAATAGTTCACAAATAATACAAAAAATTTCGAATATTCAGAAATTTTTGAATCGAAGCGAATCACAATATTAACTATTTGGCATACACGAATCGAATCACGAATAGTGAGAAAATTCTGAATATTCACTTCGTGCCCAGGCCTACGCCCGTCTACTCAATTTTTATAGATAAAATAATTAATTTTTAATTATATTAACCATATGTTTCTCAATGCTTAATTCTCATTTTTCAGTTTTCTGAATTACGTGATGAACGGTTTTTACTTGTTACAGCCAAACATCAAATTTTTCTCAAATATCGGTTTTTACTCGTTACGTCCGGTTTCATCTAGTCAGACGGTTTTTACTCGTTACGACTGCTGACTAGAACTCAATCTCAAAATATAGTTAATCTCTCAATTTAACTCAATTATACAATTGTTCCTCAATTTACTCAGTTACTCAATTTAATTAATTTTTACTCAATTTTAAACCAATACCGGTTTAACTTAATTCTCATACAATTCCACAAAGACTCAAGACTAAACCATGATAAATCTTAGTCAATTCTAATTAAGGAATTAATTAAACTCATCAAACCACAGTCATACACGCACCTTAGTCGCTGATAACGAAACAACCACACTGCCCCTCGTCCGCAAAATGACAAAAATACCCCTAGTCTGTAAAATTACCGAAATATCTCTAAAAATCATTTTAAACAACATTTGGTATTTTTCTAATAATATTAACTCAAATGAATCCTAATAACTCTACGGAATCCCAAAAACTAATTTTCCAGAAATCTGAAAATTCTCAGAAAAACCTTAAATTAAATAACTTCAGTGACAAGTCATCCAAATAACTTGGATGACAAATCACCTGAATATCTGACCCGAAAATACCTCAAAGGCGGCTCACGGCAGCACGTGAGGTGGCATGTGCGGCGGCGGGTGTGAAGGCGGAGGGGCGTGGCGATTCCAGCGGTGGCATGTGAGCTTTCCGATGACTCTAAAATATCAGATCTGATCCAAAATTCGCACCACATCACATATCTAACTAGTTACATCTCAGATCTATCAAAATAGAGGCAAATTCAATAAAAAAACCGGTGAGCTTACCTGAAACACCCAAACCTGATCCTCTAATCGTTAACCACTAAAACCGTCATTTATTTTAAATTTTATCCCAATATATAATTAATAAATTGCATAATTTAATAATTCTCAATATTAATTAAATTAACTCCAATAAACTATAATAGTATAATTTAAACAATAATCAGACCTAGCAATTCTAGCAGTAGTTAGGCTTAAAAATAATAGACTCAAACAACACAAAACTTTGGTATGTCACCAACTCCGCAGCCATCCACGAGCTCCACATTCACACTTTATTATTTTTTTTACCTGCACACATGAAGCGGTGTAGTCAGTATTTAAAAAGTATTGAATGGACAATTATCCCGTCTACTAGATCAATTATAGACAGACGACTACAAAAAATTTCTGACATAATGAATATGTTTGGAATTCAACAATATTAAATACTCGCTTATCATATTTTGTTTAAGCAATAACTATTATTTAATATTTAAACTCCAATAATAATTAATTACTTTTCTAACCATAATTAATTAATTATATATCAAAATTCTCTAAATAATGATTATAAATCATCATGATAAATTCACTCAAAAATATACATATAGTAAAATTTAATATTTTACTAGGAATTATTTAGCAGTAATTTCCATATTTTTAGTGACAACAAAAATATAATTAGTACCCAAAAAAATTATATAACACGAAAATAAATACCAAATATAAATTTAACCAGAAATTTTTTATATGTCTAGTCCGACCACATTTATGCACTCACCTTAACGTTATATAAAAAATTCAAGATAAATTTCTGGAACACTCTATATTTAATATAAAAACTTAGATCCGAACTTAATAAAATAATAATAAACATATTATTTAAATAATATAATTTACTATTAAAAATAACTCATGGTGTATAGAAAATCAAATGAACTTAATCCACTTCCTTCACATCTATCTCCACCGTAGTTCACCACTATCAATTATAAGAGCACTAACGATAAAGATAACTGAAATCTAAACAAACTAACCTCAACACTAAAACTATGGATCTTACAATCAACAAATCCTCCACCCAATCGTCTTCTGACTTCTTATGGGAACACCTTCTCAACTGGATTATTGATCCAACATGATCATAAAATAACACCATCAATGATCATAATGAATGAAGAAAGTGGTGAGAGGCCGCTAAACCACCTTTTTTTTAGGTTAACCTTAGGTTTAGTTTAAATAAGATCAATCCTATCAAATTGGGCTTAATTTTTGGTCTATTAAAAATTTAGCCCGGCGAGATTGTTCGTGCCGCCGACAGGATAGTAACTCAGCATTTCACCACTGCAACTCTTACGCATGTCAGACACGTGTACGACAGCGTCACTTATATGGTTGCTCATAAAAATGCACTTATATGGTTGCTCATAAAAATGGATTTAAATGCAGCTTAGGTGGATGAGATTATGGAAGTTAAAAAAAATGGATAGTTGTGATTTTAAATGTTATTAAGCTATTTAAACGATTGGTTTTAATTAAAAAATGTGTGCGGTAAATTTATGATTGGTTAATCAATAGAAATAACAATTAAATTAAAGATCACTAAAAATATATAATATATTACTAATAAACTATAAATTTACTATATAAATTATTCATAAAATATAACGAAAACAAAATAATTAAAAAATTATTTAATTTTAATTAAATTATAAATCATATAAACATATAATAACTTATGATTTTAGAAGTCTAAGAGTAACAATTATTTTGTGAATTAAGAGTAAATTGTTTCACTTAAGTTTTTATTAGATTATAATTTATATGATTTGATTTTTATACTAATTTATTAGTTTATTAATGAAAGATATGTAACTAATTTATTTGATATTTAAAATATTTTATTTTATGATATAACTTTTATATTTGTTCAGTAATATATTAGAAAAATATATATATATCTAATTTATTTGGTATTTAAAATATTTGATTTACACAGTTTTTATGATGTTATTTTATTTTATGATTTAAATTTAATTTTAGTTTTGATAATAAAATGAATATTTTTATCTATTTATATTTTAGTCATTTAAAAATTTAGCTCAATCAATAAGTATTTAAAATAAATTAATTATTTTTATTATTTTAGAGCATATAATTGTATGCAACCACCCACCAGGGGCGGACGGAAGTAGTGATTGGATGGTGCAATTGCCACCCCTAAATTTTTTTTAATTAGTATATTTTTGTGTTAAATTTTAGTTATGCACCCTTGATTAAACTATTTGATGCACCTCTTTATTTTATTAGAATTTATATTTATCTAAAATTTAAATTTATATTAAAAATAATAATAACAAAAGCCCAGTTAACTTCTTATTTTGGTTCATAAGTTTATATTCATTAAGTTAAATGGTTTAAAATTTTATTTATTTAAAATTATAGATTCAATTTGTTTTAGAAAGAAAAATTAATTTTTAAGTTAAATTTTTTTTCCCTTAACAACTGATGGGGCATACTCTATTTTTTCTCCCATCTCCTTTATTATTTGATCAATTTATAGGTTTTGTACTCTATCAAACTGTATATTGGTAAGTTCATTTATCTAATTTATATTTTTAATAATTTGATCAGTTATTTTTAACAATTTTAGCATATGATCTTTTTTGTTAATTAGATTTATTATTTTGTAATTAATTGGTTTCGGTTTGTAATGAAGTTAGTGAAGACAGCATGTATTCAAATTGGAGACCAGTGTTTGAATGATTGTTTAATATGTTATATCGAAATAGAATTGTTTAAATATGTTATCAATAAAAAAGTGATAAAACAAATTTCAATTTATAAATGAACATAGAATACATTTGTAAAACACTATTGTTATTTTTTAAATTTTTTATTTTCCTATTGTATATCACAGAGTTTAGTTTTGTCAAGTTATTGTTTGACTAACATTAGTATCAGGTTTAGCACGATTACCATTTACCCAATCAAAAATTAACATGTTAATGCTTAATTAAACCGACCGACAAAGAAAAATAATATTCTATTTAGAAAATGGACTCACTCGGAAAAAAGAGAGACGAAAACACGGAAATAACTACTCAATGCACTTACTCATAAAGTTTTAAAGTGTTATTCAAACTTTTATGCAGAAGTGGGCATTGGTAAAAATAAAAGATGGAGGTTTGACGAATTAATATATACTAATATTCGTAAATTTTCTCAAAATTATCTTTTTTTTTTCTTAAGAACTATTTTTGTATATTATACTATATTGTTTACTTTTAATTCTTCTCTATTCATTTTTTATATATTTATGGAGTATACAATTAAATAATTATTTTCAAAATAGTATAATTCACGATACAGAATTTTTAATTTTCACTATAAAAAAAAAACTTTTGGTAATAAAAGTAAGTGGAGAATGTGCAATCTCTTTTGGCTTTATTTAGGCCCAAAATTAAAACATGAAAACTTTGTTAAAAAAAAAGCTTTTCTTAGTTCTTTCATTAAATAAGTAGAAAAATTATATATAAAATATCTTTTTCACGCGGCTATAATAGGAAGTGACTAGTGACATGAAATATAGTGAAACCTAAATTTAACATAATTCTTGACATGGCAGTTTAAGGTGGTATCTAGGTCATTAAAATATTAACTAATAGAACATATATGTTGGCCAAAAAAAATAGTTTGTATTTGAAATGGATAAAATAACAATTGGTGTATGAACCAGCCATCTATGTTTTACTTACTAATTGTATTATCATAAATTGATACTATATGATTTGTTTCTTCTCCCATTGTTGGTGTATCTAAAACCTTGGTACGTAGGCTCTACATCTCTCGTAATCTATTTAGAGTTTGACTCGTTTAAACGCAACCGGTGATGATGAGAGTACGGAAGTTTGCAAAAGTGTAGAGTTGTGAATTTAAACATTATAAAAAAATTATACGGTTTCAAAAAATTTTCGTAACCGCAAATGCTTGCATAAATAAATTTTTGAAATTTATCGGTTTTAAGCGGTTCAAAACAATACAAAACAATTTATATAATATTTTAAAATACTAATAACTGCAATCACCAGCAAACACTGCATTTACGGGTGATTGCGGAGCCTTTAATAAAAAAAGACCATTCTTTGGTCAGCCTTGTTTACATGTTCTTTTTCCTCCAACCTTATGAGTATTAAATTATTAATAAATTATATAACACAAAACCGAAAGAGAATATATAACATAAACTACAAACGATTTTATTATGCATAAAACACATATTACACACAACTCAAACACTGAGACATTACATTATGAAACTTTATTCCCATAGTTTTGTTTTAAGTTACTTCATTACAAACTCAGCATATGTTTTACAAACATTTAGTTTCCTCCTTCACCATTAGCCCCATGACCTCCTCTACCGCCATGTCCTCCTCGACCGCCATGTCCTCCTCCATGGCCATGTCCTCCACCGTGACCCATAGGTTGCACAGTTTCCTCACTCTCTGAGTTCACCATGCCTGCCCAAAACAAAGAAATGTTTTAGAACGTCCAAATGTGTATTCCTCATCACAATTCAATATTTTTTTATACTTTAAATAATATTTAAAATATGGATATAAATTTGTATCTCTTGTTTCTTAGAAAAGATTTAAAAAATTGTTATATATAAAATTTGCACAAAATATACAAATAGTAATACTATTTCACATCAAGTTCGATTAGTCTCAAGGCAAGAACATAACGTACCCTGACTTGCAGATGCAACGGCCACTTCGGAGACAACAAAGAGAACTGCGAAAAGACAAAACAGAATCAAAGCCTTGGAAGCCATTTTCTTCAAACTTCTTATAAACCCTCTTTGTATGTAAAAACTTAGTGATGAATAAAATTACTCTCCGCATGGCCTCTATTTAAAGAAATCGAGAAAAGTAAACAAATTAACTACTCTGTAATGGAAAACAAAGTAGCAATATTTTATTTAAAAGATATATTTGTTTTTAATTTCTAAATATCAAAAGAAATAGTTTAAAATTTATGGCCTTTAAAACAAAGTGGTGAGTAGGTAAGTATCAAAGTATCTATATACCTTAAGGTCCGTTGTGGGACTTATTGTAAGATATTATTAAAATCCACGATGGAGTTCTATTTATCTAAAAAAGATTGTGGATTAAGGTTAGACACCACCCTAACGTCATAAACTATGAGTCGCCTTCGAGTCGACTAACACGTCTAATCTCATACTCCGGCTACACCTAGGATCTCAACATAATACTAGACTTTGAGATTTACGGAATTTCCATCTTCATGGGCATCACCCTCATCCGACGGTCGATGCATTATTTTTTTGAGGCTGTAAGACTTGTTTAATGTCCCTATAAATCACCACATGATCTTTCCCTATGCATTGACCTTACTTACACAGTACCGACAATCACTTCCCAGTAGGTCACCCAACCTAGTACTACTCTAATCCAAGCACGCTTAACTGCAGAGTTCCGAAAGAATAGTTGACCGAAAATATAAATGCACTTTGGTGATATAGGTAGCCAAATCAAATGTCTTAAACCCCTTTTCATGCACCACCATACCAGAACATGAGATGTTACAAAAATACAACCACAAGAGAAACATATATAAAATACACCACTAGTATATCTATCGTACAAGGGGCTACACCCAGCCTACAACAACATCCCAACCTGTATGTCATCTATCTAGCTCAGTCCATGTGTCTACGCATTCTATGCTTCCGCCTCTCTTTACATGCACCAAAATAGATACGTTAATATATCACAATACTGAATGAGGCAATCCTCCTATCTACCGGCTCTAATGCAGAATCGGGACAACCTCCGATAATGCAGTGACATGCAATGCACATACAACACATAAAAGCAATAACAAGCACAAGCACAACATATCATGACCACAACATGTGCACTATGAATATCCCGACATAACCGATATCCCACATTGGCTACATCGCCGCAACAATTATGATAATAACACATCATACAATGTGTCTACGTGACACATACACAACCATATCACCAACACTATCCTAGGTTAATTTGTGATCCTTGCTAACCATGGTCTCGCACTCGCATGGATAGTCTATGGTTGATATCACACAAGCCTTCGTAATAATCTCCGTATAACCTACAAAATGTCACATTCAAACCCTTAGAACAACCACTAAAATCACCCTCAGAGGACAACACGCATGCTCGCTTGGAAAATGTATGTGAGATTGTTCGGGCTACCTTGGGATCGTCTGGCCAGACTCATGCCCAGTTGGGCACTCATCAGGATCGGCAGGGTGAGCTACCTGACACGTCCACGGATCCCCTTGGCCAGCTCGTCCGGGCACCACACCTGGCCTGAACGAGCTGCCTTACGCCCGAGCCGCCAATCTCCTCGCTGAATCAAGCTGGCATGATCACACCCTCCGCTCGGATGGGCACGTGCTCAGTGACCATGAGTCATGGTACGTAATTCTTGCCTGGTTTCACCTTTAAACCTCACAAAAACTTTACCCATCTATAATATAAGCATAAGAAGGAAGATTATACCACTTTGTTCGACTCTTTATGCTTGAATCTTCCTTAAACCCAAAATTACCACTTGGTTCTTAATTTACACAACTATTCTATTTTCTCATCTCAACAAGTCCTTTCATGTTCTCTCCGAAGTCACCTAATTCCTTTCAAAGTTTCTCAAGGCCATCTAAGGAGTTCAAGTAACGAATGGAGAAATGGGAGTAAAGAAGAAGATGTTTATATGCACCCTAGACTCCCCCCTAAGTCGGCTACTCATTGGGCCACAGCCTCATCCATGCCTCAACATGTACCTGTTCGGGCGCGACAGCCAGCTCGTCCGGGCGCAACACTAACCTTGTGCCCATTTGGGTGCTTCACTAGCCACCCCGGGTTCCTCATCCATGCCTCGTCCGGTCGATCCCACCCTCTAGCTCAGTCAGACCCCCTATACAGACCAAGAAAAACTCCCCACTCCTCTTCGAATCATCTCTCAATCAATCCATCATCCGTTCACGACCATGAATGTTACAACATTATTTAAACAAGAAGAGATAATGATGCCATCCAGAGTAATCCTCTTGAACCAAGAAGAGAGCCATCGATGACACAAAACAAGACCAAAGTTCCAACCACACAAAATGTCATATGACCGAATACAAGGATACTAGTTTAAGCATACATCACTTAAGCGAGAAATTGCAAATTCGCTTAGGTCTTAGAAAAAATGGTCCATTTCTAGGTCTAGTCAACATTTCCATTCTTCTTGGCCACTCAGTTGTCATTTCTCCAAACAACTGACATTCTTTCATGACCAAGATTTTCATTTCTCCAAAATGTCAAGTTTTTAGTTTTTTTTTTTTTTTCATTTTACTGATGAAAATAATAATAGTTTTCTATTTTATTATTTTTTTTCTATTTCATAGAAACATAGGTTTCCATTTTTTATTTGTAAAATTTTTGAAAAGAGATTTAGCTATACAATGGTAATCTTCACTATTTTTTCAAAAATTCTTCATCATGATTCAATGGTAATCTTCACTATTTTTTCTTCATTTTGTAGCTCTTTCGAAAATAGTGTATAATCTTTTTTCAAAACCCGATCACCCTAATTAGAATTTTTGATATTAGGTTTTTACAAACCACATACTTTAGAATTTCTTTCATATAATTTTTTATATTAAGTTTAAGCTACTCTATAATCATTTGTACATGATCTAAAAAACGTTTTTAATCTAATATTCAAGGCAAAATATTATTTATAAATCTTTTCACTTATAACCGTTTTAACAATTCTATAATCAAATATTTGATACAATTTAGTCAAATAAAAACGGTTAAATAAAACGTAAAGGTTAAATATTATCTCAAAAGTTATATATTGAATGTTTAGCCGCCCTAGTCTTTTATTAAAATATAAAAATAGAATTATGGTGATGATGACTCCATTGGTCATCTAATGTATAAAACATTAATACATGTCCGAATAAACATATAAAAATGAAGGATCTAGAGCATCATTATTATTAAAAACGCTTAATATAAAGAGAGATACTGATAAAATGATGTTCATAAGCCAACAGAATCATAAACAAGAGTTTGAAACCAGGCAGATAGAAAGCAAGAAGTTTTGAAATAAAAAAGGAAAAAATAGTGAAAATAAAAGTATCATCATCACCTTTTCGAAGAGCAATTTTGTTGCCGACAATATCTATAAACTCATTGGCCCAAAGGCCTTTCCGTATTTTTAGACCTTATGGCCGACTAGTTTGTTTTGTTTTTTATTTCTTACTATTTTTTTGTTTGATAAAGTACTTTTTTTATAGGGTCATCTATATATTATTTTCTTTCAGGTTGAGTGTTACAGTCATCTATTATCTAGAATCATTTCGATATCTATTAAATTATTAAACTATTTGGGGCTTTGGACAACTCAAGTGTTTGTAAATTTTTATCAACCATAAAAACCAAAAAAAAAAATTTCAAACAAAACACAAATATTTGTAATTATAGGTCTGTGTTAGCATGTTACATTAGCATGTTACAGATTCGGATATCTCGGTTTCTTTGGTGGATATGCATCTATTCTGTTTAAAAAAGAGCTATTTAATCCGAATAAATCGAACAAATTGTAAATCTCGAACCAAACCAAAAATCAAACTAGAATTAAAATTACTCTGATCTGTTTAATTACCTAAAACCAAATAACCCGAAACCGATCTATTGCAGTTCAGTTTTCGGTAAACCGAACCGAATGCCCAGGGTTAGTTTCTTCCATCCACATTTGTTTAGAATCCGGCCGAAACAGTACAAGACTTAACTGAAAATGAGTCTTGAATACTAAAATATCACAATCATAGTGTAAACATACTATTACATAGTTACAAACATAGTTTTCTTCATTTGTTTTCATAACAAACAAACCAAATCTTTAGTTATCAGAAGAGGAAAAAAATAAGAGTTATTTGTATAAGTAAATATTAGAAGCCAAGTCTTGGTCATCTCTCCACCATTGATGTATCCCATGAGCTTCCTTGTAATCTTCCGAATTAGTTCGGTTTACTATTAGCTTTGCAGATGGGATGACATGAACCGGCTCTTCTACTTCAACTGCATTATTCACTCCCATTGCATCCATAAGCAATCCTCCCAATGAATGTTGCATAGCCATCCTCTCAACTATTCCAGCTCCATACCCAAACTGTTCCATCGTTCCTCGGTGTTCGAAGAACCCAATGTACTCTGAACATAGATGGTCACCTGGGTTTACATGTATGTCGGGGAGCCATGAAGATAGTGCTACAAGTGTATCTTGAGACAAGTTTGGTAGTTGCAATTGTTGCTGTTGAGGCTGTTGTGCTTGTTTAATGGTTCTTGAAAGCGCGAGCCCTGCGGTAATAAGGTTTCCCGCGAATCTAATACCGTGCCTAACTCGTTCGTTTGCTATCCTTTCGATTGGGGGAGACACATAGGGAGGATTAAACAATAAAGATTTGATGTAAATCCCAGTTTTTGCCATTGTTTTACCAGCGAGAAGCGCCATAGCTGCACCCATAGAATGTCCTGTTATCCAAATACTTGAAGCCCCAACAGAAGAAACCATACTTCTCACAGCTTGCATTGCGATCTCAAACCGCGATGTTCGATGGAGCCCATTGCGGATAATATGAATATCCAACTCGATATCACGGGATATCGAGTCTGGTTTAGTCAATGTTCCTCTAAAGGCTATAACATACCGCGGAACTCCACAGTTAACAGTACTATCTGAATCTAACGGTTTAAGTTCATAAATACCGCCAAAGATGGAGAAATCAGCATCATCTTTAAGGTGACGGATTAGTTTTAAGTTAAAGGATTCCCACCATGGAGGTGCAAGAGCTTCAGAACCTTCACGTTTAAGTTGACGATCACGCTCTACTATGTATATTCCTTGAACCAAACAAGCTGCTACACAACGTTGGTGATCTTCATTTGTCCTGAAACAAACAAGAATCAAACCATTAGATTCACAGTTACTGCGACGAAACTTAATCGAAGAATAAATGAGATCAAACTCGAACCACAAAATGTATTGTTCCAAAAGATAACAAGGGTCTACAAGGGATTTAATCATACAAGAAGACAATGGTAACATAACAACCATACCAATCAACCAAGAATTGAGAATATCAAAAGACCAATGAGTCCAAAATATACCAATCAACAGTTGTGAGATGTGAGGGTCCACACAAGCTAAACTCTTCTCTATCAGAAGCCATTGTCTCTATATGTTTTCTTAAGCTGATCTTCTTCAATAAGCTTCTTCTTTAACTGCAATGTCACGTTTGTAGATTCACAAGTTCAATAATTCCAAATTTTAATCTTTTTTTAAATTGTAGGAATGTCCAAAATACAAAATTAGAGAAACATGATTTTTTCCTTCTGGGTAATCACTAATCAGTGATGATCGTTTATAAAACATTTTCATTTATTCATATCAAAACGTTGAAATTTAGCAAAAAATGCTATCAAGAGTAAAGTATTAGATTCTCTTATAGTTCATAGTGCTATTGAAAATTGTGTGATTTCCATAAGAAATTGAAGGTAAATTTGCGATTTTACTACCTTGATTGAAGTTAAGAATCAATTCATCGATAAATTCAGGGGAAATTGGAATTAGAGATTCAATGAAGCAATGGAGTAGATGGGTTAATAAAACGAACAAAAAAGTTTCAAATTTCGGAGAATAAGTTAATACCTAAACCAGAATTGAAGCAAAATGTATAATCTTCTCTATGATGTCTCTGAAGATTTTGTACGTGATCGTCTTCACGTCTTGTCTGAAGAAGCAGGGAATATATTTTTTTGTAAGAGAATATGTTGAAATGGTTAAGTAAAACGACAGCGTTTATTATCTAAAATCACAACTTGAAAATTTTTGGACCAAATGTGAAGAACACTTATATATTTGAAAATAATCTCAATGTATTTGTTTAATTTACATACATTATATTTTTATTAAAATTCAAAAATACTATTGATTGTAAATGTTAAAACTATAAAATAGTTGTATCAAATATATATAGTTAGATTTCTAAAACAATTGAACAAAGTTATAACAAGCTATACTATTTATATCAGTTTTGTTATAACTGTACTAAAAAAAATGAGTTGTTATTGGAACTTTGGATATGCTTATGGTAAAAGTTAAAAATATATAATCTGATTTAATCGATAATCAAATTTATTTAAAAAAAATATGTTATTTTGTTATTTTTATTGTAACATCCGTGTCCGAAAATAGATGTTGAGGAGAATAAAAAAAACTCTTAGAGTGAGCTTGAGAGGTGTTTGGGGGTCTTGATGTGATATCCGTGTTCTAAAAAAAAACTAGAACGTGACGTGTTGAGAAGGCGGACCAAGAAGATGAGTGTTTTGGGCTAAGGTTGGTGTGGACGGCCGACCGGTCAGGAC
>KE156645.1:24072-75461 GCA_000411055.1 Leavenworthia alabamica
TTAGTCAAATATTTTAGCTTGTATTTATTTTAAGCTATCCACTTTAGACCATAATTTCTCATTCAAACAAACTTTGTTTTTGACAATTTATAACACTATCATGTAATGTTTTCAGCGACGATGTTATCGTGCCGAACACCGGTCTTTCCGGTGAACGTCTTCACCAGAAATTATACCGGAAAATAGCTAAAGTTACTTTGTCAAAAAATAAGTTCCAACACTAAGACCCAGTTTCACATAGCGAGTAAACCAGACTCAGTTATCTTCTTCTTTTTTTGCAGGCTTGGTCTTTAAAGAACGTCATTTCTCATGCTCTCTCAATGAGTACATTGGACTTATTGATTTTGTCTCCCAACCAGTGATGAAGTTATTGAAGTCTGAAGACAAGCTTCATGGTGTCTTAGCACTGAGAAGTGACATTAGAAGATGAAACTTATAATAGACTTTTCAGTGTTGAAGACCCATTTGTCTTAAGTCCAAACCCATATATATTCTAGGGTTTATAGAACTTTTCTATATAATGACTTAACCTAAAATTATAATGTATCTCTCCCAATTATAATAAAATATGTGGTTTTGAGAGTCTTCTAAGCTCTTCATCTTCTCTCTTTTTTTTATGTCATTTACTCTTACATAATAATTTCTATATCTCTAGTTTATGGGTTTTTGGATTCATTCACATTCAGGAGGGTTATACATTTGAGTGAGTAATATCAAGAACATAGAACATCTATATTGATTATGTACTTTTATAATATTATATATTATATGAAAATTGACAAAATGAATTTTTGATCATGTACCATTTTATTAAACAAACATTTCAAGAAAAAAAAAATATTTTCTTTGTGAAATTGAAAGTTATAAGATATTTTTTAATTTGTTAAACATTATAATCAAACCATTACTGAAGATATTTATAGAAAACTATGAAAACAACAATGGATTATTAGTTGGATGATTTAATATTGTTTATATATAATAATTATAATAATAAATATATTAATATTAATGTGTTGTTTAACAATTATCAAGGTTGAGCATTCATAATTTCATATCATTTAGCTTTTAAAATAAATTTGAGACACAAGTTTAAGATAATTCTAGATTCCATTCAAGTAAATAACTGGTTGTGGTTATTTTAAAAGTTTTAAATTAAAAAAAATGAAAAAGCCAAAAAATGCAACGTGCATTATATATTCTATATTTAAAATTAAATCAAATTTTAATTTTGATATTAAAGAGATAATAATATACGCAGTCCATGACGGTTCACGATAGCATAGAATCCAAGTATAGACTATAAAGACACTATTAAGTATTTAACAAATTAGTATTGTTTACTTTCACTGAAATATTTACTTTAAAAAAAAATCCCAATTTTTATTTATCGTTTTTATTTTATTTTTTTCTAAATCGCCGATCGTCGGCCAAATCTCGAGCTGTTTTCCGGCGATTCATTCGTCATGTGTGAATCGCCGATTACTTCGGAAACCCATTAACCCTAATTCACTGTAGTTACCGTTACGCTTTGATTCCAAAATTTCCGAGGATTCGTGTTTTCTGTAACCTCGATTTGATCTGCTCAAACTGTGGAGTAAGAAGTTGATTCGATCTATTTCAAGCTTTGTTTATAATTTTCCTAATTTATCAGTAAGGTCGATAGCTCTATTCTCTGTTTCTCATTTCTGAAATGTTAGGGTTTTGTTTTATCAATGTTGTTATTTTGGGGGTTTTTAGCAAAATTTGAGTAGTGATTTAAAGTTTTTATATTTTGAGTTGGGTTTATCTTGAATTTTAGATTCGTTGAAGAATGTTTGTAGTTTAAATCTGATGCTTATGCTTGTTTGGTTTCTGGGTAATTTATCCAAATTCGAGGTCATTTAAGCTTCTGTTGACTTAAATTATCCAAACTTAGTTGAGTAATTGTGTAATTAGTGATATAAAAATTTAAATTAACAACTTTTCAACAAAAAAATAAACGAAATTTAAGATACTGGATCTTGAATCTGAGGATGATTCTAGTAAGTTAGTAAGTGTGGTTCTGTTTAAAGTTGGTTTGATAATGATGTATGTGTGGTTTGGTTGGTATTGGTTTTATAATGACTTGAAAAGAATTAATGTTATATCTTTGTTAATGATTTTGCAGATAATGATGATCTATTGGTGCTTGGATATTAAAAGTGTTTCGGTTTTAGCTTGCGAGAACGGTATTAGTTTACTTTTATAGAGCTATTGCGTTGATATATTGATCTTGGGTTTTGTATACACTATACATGGAAGGATACAGAGAAGAAGAAGCTCTTAGAGTTAAACAGATAGCTGAGAGGAGATTTATGGAAAAAGATTTCACAGGTGCAAGGAGTTATGCATTGAAAGCTAGATCTTTATTTCCTGATTTGGAAGGTTTATCTCAAATGGTTGCGACGTTTGAAGTTTATTTAGCTTCTCACAATAGAAGCAATGGTCAGATTGATTATTATGCTGTACTTGGTTTGAAACCATCAGCTGGGAAAAGAGATGTGAAGAAACAATACAAGAAGATGGCTGCATTGCTTCATCCCGACAAGAACAAATGTATTGGAGCTGATGGTGCGTTCCATCTCATATCTGAGGCTTGGAAGTTCTTGTCTAATGAATTTAATAAAAGCTCTTTTTATTATAAACGAAAGAAGCATATCGACTCTACCGTGGTTCCTGAGTACATGCCTGGGAGTGAGACTGTAGTATTTGATCGGTTTCCGCCATCATCGGAAAGAGTTGATACATTCTGGACTGTATGCACCTCTTGCAAAGTTCAGTATGAGTACCTGAGAAAGTATATTAATAAGAAGCTTTCATGTAAGAACTGTCGTGGAGTGTTTATCGCTGTAGAGACTGGTCCAGCTCCGTTTCATTACACACCTCCAAGTAATGGCTATGCTCCATATGGTTATGATGATGTTGCGCGAATGCCGACTAGTTCCACGTATTTGTTAGGACACTATCCTGGGCAAGGACATGGATATGAATATGCTACGAATGGTTCATATGATTGGAGCTCAGTATCCACTGAGTATCCTTATAAAGTCAAAACCGGTTCTAATGGGACATGCTCGACGAAAAGCAAACCAGGCGGTCTGATATATCCTAATCCCCCGAGCATGTCGGCTCACGCGCCTTCAATTAAGGTCGGCAGGCCTGGGAAGAAAAGCAAAGTTTTTCTGGAAGCTGCGGCTAATGGATATCTTGAGAACCCTCTGAGATCTGCTTCAGTATCGAAGACTACAAATGCGGACACCAAAATGGAACTTCATGTTTCAAGTAGACGATGTTCTACTGCATCAGTATTGGATACACGGAAGCCATTAATCGAAAAGGCCAGAGCAGACATTAAGCAAAGATTAGAGATCATGAGATTAGCTTCAGAGGCAGCAGTAGAGGACGCAACACCTCTTGATGAAAAATCTGTAATCTCCTGTAATGTTACAGGACGCAAAACAACCGGGCCAATAACGGTACCTGACTCCGATTTCCATGATTTTGATAAAAATAGATCAGAGGAATGCTTTGAGCCAAGACAGATATGGGCAATATATGATGAAGATGACGGTATGCCACGCCTGTATTGTGTAGTTAAGGAAGTACTCTCAGTTCAACCCTTTAAGATTGATATTGCTTACTTAAGCTCCAAAACCGACATCGAGTTTGGCTCGATGAAATGGGTACAATATGGTTTTACAAAGTCATGCGGACATTTCAGGATACGAAACTCTGACATAGTTAACCAAGTTAACATCTTTTCGCATCTTTTGAAAGGCAAGAAGACAGGAAGAGGTGGTTGTGTTCGAATCTTCCCCGCAACTGGGGAGATTTGGGCTGTCTATAAGAACTGGTCACCAAACTGGAACGAATCAACCTGTGATGAAGTGAGACACCAATACGAAATGGTTGAGATCCTTGATGAGTATACTGAACAGTATGGTGTTTGCATTGCTCCTCTTGTTAAACTAGAGGGTTACAAAACCGTATATCACAGGAACACGAGTGAGGACAGTAAGAAATGGATAACGAGGTTTGAGATGTTGCGGTTTTCGCATCAAGTGCCATCTTGGTTTCTTAAAGATGCAACTAGTGACTTCCCTGGAAACTGTTGGGATTTAGATCCAGCTGCAATCCCTGAGGAGCTGCTTCACATCGGAGCAAGAACAGATTGATTTCAGTAACCCTATTAAGAAAAAGAGGGTTTCAGAGTGTAAGAGTTATATATCAGTGACAAGATTGTGGAGTTAAACACACAATACCATTTTGTATGGGTCATTGAAGCTGTTGTGTTGTATTAGGCAATGTTCAACGAGTAAGCAAAAGCATAGTTTGACTTTTGTTTACTCTGTTTTTTTTTTCTCTTTTCTTATTATTAGTTATTATGATCGTTTCTTTGTTGACATCAGTGATGACAAAAATTTACAGTAGAGTTATAAAATGTAGCAATTATCTTTCCATTTCTCAAGGTGTTCAATCTGGATTCGGTTTAGTTTTTTTTGGATTTTCACATTTTCGATATTAGAACTGAAATCAAACTTTTTTTTGCTTTCGGTTAGGATATTAAACAAGTTCTTCGCATAACACATGATATCACAACAAACGATATCCTTGCATAAGTTATAGACTTTTAACCAATAGGTCAAAACTGCTTCCACTAAAGTGGATGATTTGGTACAACGGTTCAGATTCAAGTTTTACAGTCAAATACATATCTAGTTTTCAAAGAAGTTTCAGTTTAAGATCATATTTTTCTTTTTACTTTCGGTTAGGATTTGATTTTTCGGTTTTGGTTGCAAGTACTTGATGAAATAATCAAACACAACTACCATCTATTAAGTCAGTCACATCCAACAAATGGATCCAAGTCCTAATAATAAACTATGTCTTTAACAAGCTTTAATCAAGAAGGCGAGTACCAAAGATTCTATATAATCTAGTCTTCCATGGTTCAGCTTTATTAGTATAGTAGGAGAAGATACAACACTCAATCCACGGTGGATTTCTTGAAGCCAACCTCAAGTTGGAACTTTCCCTTATCCCGAGCAACCGATCCCGCTTCTTCATGAATATTTCTGCATCCTTAAACCCTAAACCCCAAAAGTACTCCTGCCAATAACTCAACTCTAGATTAGAGACAATCTCTATTTACATTTTAGATGCATAGAGACCAGATGCAGATACTTACTGCGTCTTTATCGCATACAAAAGCCTCTAAAGTTGCTGTTGGATCCTCCAATGTCAATAGAACTCGATGACGATGATTCTCATCTGAACATAAATCCTCTACTTGCCAAGGATATGAGGCTACAACCCGAACAATGCATTTATACTTATATGTAACCTATACCAGAAAAATGTACTCTTTTTTATCGTCTATTAAATCATTAAAATTATATAGATTTTTATGAATGCGAGAATAACTTCTACTTACGATGATTCCACGACACAAATATATATTCTTAATCATTTTTCAAGGAGTATTTATGAATGATACCTTTGGGAATGTTATAATGTTCAGTAATGTAACGAATGGCGCAGAATCGTGATCCGTTTCTGCGTAGACACACGAAAATGTTAAGCAAATCTGTGTAATGATCAAGATAGCAAAAACAAATGAATGATATTGCAACCTGTTACTCCACGAGGCCATGGGAAACTCCAATACGGAACATGTCCAAACTTTGATGATAATCTCTTATTATGTATCCTAGTTTTTGGGGAACATAAGAGATCTTAGAAGAAGCAAATGGTTTCTTTTCATAACCTCAATAAGTATAAACAAACCTCATGATCTTTTCGACTAAACAATCATCTTGAGCAAGACTAACCGATGTAGAGTTGGTAGCTTTACCTAACCAAGATCCTCTATCAACTTGACAGAGTATACGGTAAAGTTTTACCCAATAACCAGGTTTAACCTGATAACATAGATGACTGTTTAGAGAAACTCTCAAAATTGTTCCAACGGTTGGAAAGCTTAGTAATGTATCTCTTGATAGTAATGTATGAACTGAGAGACTACTAAATGCTTTGTCTTCTTCAACTCTCCTGTACACAACCAACATTGTAATGACACACACATGACATGATTGATCTAAGGATCTTAGACTTTTGCCATTAAATACTCACTTTGCTAGAATAGAAGCTGGTGGTGCATCAGTTCCATCCCAAACAAAAACCGCGCTCGTATCTTTATCGACATGGAGGATCTTCATTATAAGAAACATCATAAAACAGACTAGGATCAGTCAGGTTGAGAGTAACAAAGCTTTCTTAAGCAAAGATAAGAGTATAAGTAAATATTATACCTTACACACCAAATCACAGAATTTTCCTTTCTTTATTTCTCTCAAAAATGAAAACTCTTCTACAGGTTTCATTCTAGAAGATGTACTCTGTAAAGCTAAAGAAACCCAAAAGAAGATAAGTTAAATATTGAAACTTTAAAGAGGCAAAACAAGCTCATATTGTTTACCTTTATCAACTCCATTAATACTAGCAAACAATTTACTTAGATCATCCAATGAACTCTTCCATTGTGCTTCTTCATAAAAATTTGAAGTAGATTGGTAACATACAATACCCAAACCATTACAATCTCTTTCATATAAGCCAAATGATGAAACCCTTTTGTTACAAGCAGCACTAACTCTTCTTCCACCATCAAAAACTTGCATCTATAGAACAAACAAAACAAAGTTTCAAACTTTGATATTACAGAAGTACAAGTGTTTTACAGAACAAAGTGAGATGTTGTACCTTAATGTGTTTTAAAAGAATCATGTCGTTATGGTTCTTGATTTGAGGAAGTTGTTCAAGTGTCTTACTAAATACATTAACAATAAGTCCAGGACTTGGGTATGAGTCATCAATTATTATGAGTGTACAAATCCAATCTGAAATTCAAATGTTAGGGTTTTAGTACAGAACAAACACAATTGGGGAAGATAAGTAAAATGTTAGGGTTATAATACAAAACCATTAGTGCAACATCGCTTGGGTTCCCTTTGTTCAATAACGATACCAAAAAGACTAACTTGTTGGTTGATGAGATGAATAGCTTCATTTATTTTGATAAGCTTCAGACTGTCTCTCTTCTCCCTCATCTTCTTCAGCGTCTCCCACTGTAACAGGATTGTAATTACACTTATGGTTTGGTTTGGTTTATGCTTTCAATAATTGAGAATTGGTTTGTTGGTTTACTCGTAAACTATTCATAGCAAAAGGACACGAATCAATATTCCGAATTTTGAGGGTATTTGTGATTCGATTTGTTTTAGTGGAATCAGTAATTTTTTGAAACTAATTGCAATGAATTCAGTGATTACCCTCAAGTGTAATTATTAGTTTTCGAAAATATTATTTTAAATAGTTATTGGTTCCTAAAAAGTATAATTTATAATCTCTATTAATAAATATAATATATGAAAAGTTTAAAATAATTTTTAAAATTGTAAACAATAAAAATTATTAAAAAAACAAGATTCATACCATATGTATATTCCAAACTTGTGCAGTTCAGAGTTAAATTCGAAGTTTAGATTTAGTTTCCCTGATAGTTGCATTGTTTAATCCTTTTAAATGGAGTACATGCGGTGAAATATTCTCTTTCCGGTTTTCTAGGAATTAGACGGTTAAAACCGGTAAAGTTAAAAAACTTTAATTAAATATCATATTTTAATTAAATAATATCAATTAATAAATAATTTATCATTTAACACATTGATACCAATTAAGCTCTCAAACAACTTAGTCAAACTCTAACACAAACAATTCAAACATCAAAACTCCGGTATGACGTCTTCTTCTCAATCGTAGTTCCACATGTTCTACAAACAATTTTGGTAAGATGCATCATAACAAAAAGATGTATCAATATTTTTTTATTTTTTTTATGCATCAATATTTAATAAATACTAAATGAGACGATCAATCGGTCTCTCAACTATACACACATACACACATGCATATCCAATAAATTACAGATATACACAAATACTTACCAGTAATCCATAACAGTAACAACACTAACAGTTCGTTAACTTAACAAACAACATCGAATCTACAACACGCAAACAACACACACAATCAAGGCGGACCGAGAGAGAAAATCAATGTGGGACAAGGAGTTTGGGACACACTTAAAACAAAGAAAATTACTTAAGAAAAAAAAAATTAATGTGGGTCACGTGTCTCACCTAGTCTCTACATGGGTCTGTCCCTGCACACAATATACACTTTAATCTAAGTGATTATCCAGATAAGCCATGATCTTGCACTCACCGTCACTTTTTGAAAACTCTAGTTGCAAGAATTAAGATTTCATAAACTAATTACAGCCCCATGTCTACGGATTTGAAAAAAAATCATAAGATCAAGATTCAACACTACAACAATTTTACACAATCATTACTTCTCTTTCGAACATTTCCCATGATTCCTGGTAAAGGTGCTCCTTATGTTTTGATAGAGCCAGAAGTTGATATCAAACTGAAAAATAAGAATTTTGAACCAAGTTCTTGTTTAATTTTGAGAGTTCTAATGGAAAGCTTTTATATGGTAAAGCTCATTATATTCACTATCTTCTTGATTATTCTCGGCGTAGAAATATAAAATATAAAATAGCAAAGTATACCTATTCATACTAGATCAAATTATAAAAATCTAAATTTTCAGATGATTAATGTTTGTTGAGTTGTTTGTACAAATTAAATAACCTGATTTACTACCAATTGTTACTATTCACAATTTGAAATTTTAGTGTCAAACCGGTTTAGTATTAATCCCGGTTTAAAATAAAGATAATGAAACGCATCCAAGATATGAGATATCATCATCACAAAGAACAGCCAATAAAGCAATCCAAAAAAATCTGTGTAAAAACACTATCCTCTCACTAAACCACAAGATCTTCTACTGCCAGGTGGCATTACCACAACCATTACCAATCTCCTTGTATGACCAAGAAAATCTAAATTTTAACTATATCAACCAATCAGAGCCTGCTGACGTGTACAATCTGATAACGCACTAACATGAACACTTCTGTTTATAAAACCCAATTGGTTTCACATCTCATCTCAACTCATAACTCTCTTCATCAATCTTTTCATTGTAGTTACAACAAAACAAAGATTAGGATAATGGCCACGTCAGCTATCCAGCAATCATCCTTTGCTGGCCAAACAGCTTTCAAGCCCTCCAACGATCTCCTCCGCAAGGTTGGTGTCTCCGGTGGTGGCCGTGTAACCATGCGTCGTACCGTCAAATCTGCTCCTCAAAGCATCTGGTACCAAACTATATCTATCTTCATTTTATGTAATTATATTTTCAGATCATTCTAATCACAAAACACAATAGGTACGGACCAGACCGCCCTAAGTACTTAGGACCATTCTCGGAGAACACACCATCTTACCTAACCGGAGAATACCCTGGAGACTATGGCTGGGACACCGCTGGACTCTCGGCTGATCCCGAGACATTCGCTAAGAACCGTGAGCTTGAAGTAATCCACAGCAGATGGGCAATGTTGGGAGCTCTTGGTTGTACATTCCCTGAGATTCTCTCTAAGAACGGTGTTAAATTCGGAGAAGCCGTGTGGTTCAAGGCAGGTTCTCAGATATTTTCAGAAGGAGGTCTTGATTACCTTGGAAACCCTAACTTAATCCATGCACAAAGTATCTTAGCCATTTGGGCTTGTCAAGTTGTTCTCATGGGCTTTATTGAAGGCTACAGAATTGGAGGTGGACCACTTGGAGAAGGACTTGACCCGCTTTATCCCGGAGGTGCCTTTGACCCATTGAACTTGGCTGAAGACCCAGAAGCCTTGGCAGAGTTGAAGGTTAAGGAGCTAAAGAATGGTCGTCTTGCTATGTTCTCGATGTTTGGATTCTTTGTTCAAGCTATTGTTACTGGTAAAGGTCCTATTGAGAACTTGTTTGATCACTTGGCTGATCCTGTGGCTAACAATGCTTGGTCTTATGCTACTAACTTTGTCCCTGGAAAATAATTTATCATCTGTGTTTGTTTTATAATCTCTCTACCTTTGTAAACCTATCAATGTTAATAATAATATTCTTGTTTTATTAACAAGAACATTCAGATTAATCGCGTTAAACGGATTGGATTATTCGGTTATTGGTTTGTTTGGAATTTAGAAAATAAGTCGAATAAACCGAACAAAAAATTTCGTATTAATCGGTTCGGATCACGGTTTGATCTGATCTGATTCATAAATTCTATTCGGATTAATCGGATCAAAATTTTTTAAATAACAAACTCTTTAAGAAAACTCCAATTTTTATCCGATTAAAAATCTGATTAAACTGAAAACTAATCCAAACTGATCCGATACCAATTATCTAAATAAAACGTTCTGATCGATTTTCTTTTCAGTTCACAATCCAACTCAAATCCGATCTGACCAAATAATACCAATCCGATCCTAATAATCCGAACCAAATGATCGCACTAATGGAAATATATAAACCAATGTGTGAATGAGTGATCAACAAAATGTTAGTAAAAGTAGACACGTGTAGATTATAAAGACCATTATGATGCCAATCACAAATATCCATTCATACATAATCATCATCATCACCATAGCTACAACGATTAATCAAGCTCCATGAACAAAGAAAGACTCTTGTTTTGTGTTACCATCTCTTATTTGAACCAAATGGAAATTGGCTATATTATATAAAGATACGATTCCATTAAACACTAATCTAAATCTGGTCCAGCCTGTACTAATCTATGTTATTTACCACTTGGTATATGTTTAGCTTTGGGCAGACTCTGTCTTTAGTTTGTGTTCTTGACTCTCTAGTGTTTTCACTGCATTCTCATGACAATCAATAGTTTCATCATCAGACTTTGTTGCAAACTTGGCTTGAATGACTGCGTGATCTTTGGTTACATCTGATATGTCGTTTAATTCCTCCTTTGGCTTCGCATCCGAGACTGGACTTTTCTCAAAGCCATTATTACTCTTAGTTTTCTTTCTTGCGTGATGTTCGTCTTTTGTAATGGTTCGAGGAGCTGCTTTATCTTTAGAACGCAGTTCTTCAGATTCCAGTGTACCAATCTTTCCCGGCGGCATATCGTGGTTGTGTTTTCCCTCGTATGTTGTCATAAGCAACTTTGTGTCATGAGATGACCTCTCTACATGTTTCTTTACAGGGCAACCCGAGCTCGAACATTTATAGTAGCTCCTAATATAATAATCATCATAAAAACTAATGAAATCGAAAGTTCGATATTATATATTAACAGTAATAAATCACACTACCTTGGATATGGACTGCCTTTTACTGATTTCTGACCATACTTACGCCATCGATACCCATCATTCACAACATCAAACATAGTTTGTGTATGAACCACATTGCGTGATTCATTGGTTATCCTCTCCATTGAACTCAGCTCGATGTTCCCTCCTTTCTTCCTAGTAACATTAACATATGTTTAACTTAAGCCATGAAGAAAAACATAAATCTCGAGATCATCGATACCTTGGCTTTGAAGCAGAACCATCATCATTATCCTTGTGAGTTGATTGTGAAATATCAGTTTTCTTCACATCCTCGGCCGATGGAATAACCGAAACATGTAATAATCCTCCATGGATCTTAAGTGGTTCGGTTTGGCGATGTGTCTGAACACTAGATCCAGATGATTTCTCTACAAACATGACAAACATTATAAAGCTGATACCATCAAGTTTTTTTCTTATAAAATCGTACCTTTACTCGTAGGATCACTTCCAGCAAGAGGCTTTGGATGATCATGTTGACCAAAGTAAACAATATCAACGATTTGTCCAACCGAAGACCGCTCAAATATCTTTTTCGATTTACAGTTTGGATGAGTACACCTATAATAACTTCTTACAAACTCATTACCTTTAACAAGTTTTTGTCCGTATTTTCGCCAGTTATATCCGTCTTCCATAACTTTCTCTCGAATAAAAGGACTATTCCCTTCCGAACCAGACTGCAAAGATAACACAGTAATCTTTGGCGCTTTCTCGGATACGGTAGTGGCAACATCTACTTCTGACTGTGAAGCCATGGTTACGGGAACTAGCTTTGTAGATTTCGAACTTTCAGTTTCACAACCTTCAACAACGGTCTTAGTTTTCTCAGTGTTGGCAACAACATCAGCAACTTTAGTGTCACTAGCCATAAATAAAGATGAAACCAGCAGAAGAAGAGATTCAAATGAGACGAATCGAGCTTAACTCCAAATTCATTTAGTTTCCAAAACCTAGATGAACAATCAAACAAACAAATACCAAATTATTTCACTTAATTAATACTAAACTCCACCAAAAAGAACAACAATATGAGCAAAAATTGCCAGACAATATGACCAAAAAAGCGTGAATATTTTTGGTTTTTCCTATGTTAACTGAGAAAACAATTACATTCTTCAGAAACCCTTAGATTTTTGATTGTTCAATATAGAACTTAAAGTATTTACCCAAGTGGTCTGAAGAGTCAACCTTAAAAGTCTCTTCAATAACAGGATCAAACCATTGAGTAAGACTCTCCTATCAACATGATGAACAAGAAGAACTCTTTAAATAAATAAATTTAAAAGAAAATGAAAAATAAAAATACTTAGTTTTTCCCAATTGATAAAACCCTAAAAGCATTTTGCTAAATTCTTAACGAATTATAAAAAAGTTGGCAAATTGGTTCCATTTTATACGGAGTCAGAGACGACCCAGTATTTGGATTGGCATGGAAATTAAATAATTAATACAAATACTTACTAAATTTGAATTGAAGAAAATTATATAATTAAAAGTGATAAGACCATAAAAAGTTTACCCAACACAGACATCGAGAAGATCATTCGACTAAAACGAAGATCACAAGAACTGAAACTGCTTGGAAGATTAAGAATCCGTAAGATTGAATCGAACAACCTCGAATTAGGTTCCAGAAGAAAAGAGAAAAGAGAACAAAAGGTCTTCTCCAAATTACAGATGGTTGGACTTAGAATGACTATGGAGAAAAAAATATTAAAGTTTTTGAGAAAAAGAAAGATGGAGTGGGAAGAAGTTGTTATAATTCAGTACGACGCGGCGTACCGAAGCATATGTGTATTTAGTTGTTCTATATTATTTATATTTAATTTTAATTGTTATTATTTGTTATACAGTTAAAACTGATTTACCAGCGTTAAAAATGGTTACGGTTAGATACAGTTATAATTATATACAATTAAATTTAATTAATTTATTTATTATTAATTTAAAAATAGTCGATGATACGTTTTCTATGGTCGATGATACGTTTTCTCAATGACATATATTCTCCATTAGAGTCAGTTATATTTAATTTTAATTGTTATTATTTATTATACAGTTAAAACTTATTTACCAGCGTTAAAAATGGTTATGGTTATGTACAATTATAATTATATACAATTAAATTTAATTAATTAATTTAAAAATAGTATTAATAATATTTTATTAAAATATATTTATAATTTAATACAAAATTATATAATAATACTTTAATTAATATTTATCATATAATTAATTATATATATATATTTTGTTTTTTTTAAAATGATTATAATTAAATATTACCGTTATATTATATGATTAATTAACGATTTTTATACTATTACTATTAACTGTAACTATGAGTAATAATTTATATTTAATTATAACGAATATATTCGTACAATTAATAATTATAATAATTAATTATTTAATATAATTACGATTAAAAACTAAAATGATTACGGTATAACATATGGTTACACGTTCATTTTCGCTATACTTATTTAGCACACACAAACGCGAGCAGACAAATAAAGTATTGATTCTTACACAACTGGGAGTTCTCTTTTTAGTACTACTTTTTCTAATACGTAAAGTACTTTTGTAACAAAAAATAAATAAAAAGAGAATTTTCAAGGTCAATTTCTTGAACCACCACTGATCCCTCAACAATTTCGAATTTAGTTAACAACATTGTTGTTAATTCGAAAATTTTATACTAAGAGGAATAATTAAGAAGAAAAATTCACATGTTGACATTTAATGTACTAGCAAAAAAAATCAAACAAATGAAATTTGAAATAATCAAATTTGTTTATTATAGGAAAACAGAGATATTAAACTATTAACCTAAAAAAAAACTGTTATTTAAACTAAATTTTATAAAAGTGGTAGAAGAATAAATAAACTTTCAAGATGTTATATTAAAACTCAATTTTGATTTGATTGAATAAAACATGAAAAAATAATAACATAAATATAAAAAATATTGAAAATATTAAATTATAAATTAAATTTCACAAAATCTAACAAATTTATTAATAATCAGGTATAAGTTTTGCAAAAACAATTAAGTGGATTAACAATAGAAAATTATAAATAAAAGGTAAAAAATACTATTTAGATATAATCCTTATTATACTATTTTGGAAAATTTGTCTATGGAATAAAATAGAGTCATACATCTGAAAAGAATTCAAATTCATTTGAGAATAACATAGTGAATAGTAGAATAATATATAATTATTTATCTTAGATTTCGAGGACTCTAAGAAAAATAAAAATAAAAAGATCATGATATACATAAAAATAAATATAACTTTTTATATATAATAAAATTTAGATATTAAAACTCAAATCACGTAAGAAAAAAATAGTTTACTATGAGAGTTAAAAAATGGAAACTGGTGTATTGAAATGATGATTTGAGAATATTTGATTTAAAATAACAAATCATATGTAATTGAAACATAGATTTTCAAAAAGTAATTAAAATTCAGTGTTATTGAGTCAATAATTTTATAAAGTACTATCAAATTTACTGTTATTGAAAATAATATAAAAATTTAATTTAAAAATTTTAGCTGAGATTTCATAAGATTTTTTAGTTAAAAATACAAAAATCAAAATCTTATGTTTTAAAACGAGATTTCATAAAATTTTATAACAAAATTGTATTATTCAAATTCAACCAAATCATCTCAAATCTATTTAGAAATTAAATCTTTTTAAATAGCAAATTCAATACATCCCCTAATACATTGAAGATGCACTAATAGACGTGGATTTTTGTGATACTTTGTATACTGCTCATTTAATAAAATTTTATATAACAATAACTTGATAATATGGCAACAAAAGAAATTATTTAATTTTTATTAATTTTTTTATTATGATAGAAATTTAGAAGGAAAAAAACATGAAAAAATTAACCAAAACTACAACAACAAAGATATTCAGGATCAATGGGTAGACATAGAGCTTGAGTGTGCTTTGGGAACTCAGGTGGTCCACATCGGTCTTCACAGTCGAAGTTATCTTTGCATGGACCTCTGAAATTACAAAGTCCTCCACCAATTATGCTTTCAGGCTTCAGCACTATTATTAATAAAATAATGAAAGATCACTCAATAAGAATTATGTTAATAAGAGAAAAATGAATATTTAAATACTTTTTTAATATATGTGAAAAATACATAAATAACACTTTTAATGACATTGATGAAGTTGATACATGTATAAATAAATATTAAGTCAAAAAATAAATACTTTATGAATAACTAAATGAGAGAAAATAAAAATAAATAAAATAAGATAATTACTCTTTGACTCTGAAGAAAATAGGATAGAACATGTGATAAGCAAGAATACAAGATGCAATTTTGACAGAACCATTTTGTTTTCTTTTCTTTTTTTCTGTGTGAAGATATTGAAAAAGAAGAAGAATACATATATAAAAGAAAGTCAAAACAGATATGGTCAAAACTATTTGACCAGTCAAATATGGTTAAAACTGTTTGACCAGTCAAATATGGTCAAAATAGTACATTAAAACCTCTATAAATTAATAATGGTAGGGTTTTGATATTTTATTAATTTATCTATAAATTAATATTTATTAATTTATAAAAATATCTTTTGATATATAATATTTTTAAATGTAGACGAAAAATTTTTCTTTAAAATTCATATATAAATTTCGTGAATGCTATCAAGGTTACAGTTTTTACTTAGTCGGTTAATGTTCATAATAGTAAATTTTTTTGACATTACAAAATTCGATCAGATTATTGTGCCTCAAATATTTTAGAAGATGATTCAACTTATGAAAACAACATTCATGAATTTGAAGTTGTGATCAATAATCTTAGTTATCGGAGTAAAATAGATATTAATAGTCTACTCAACTATTCGAGTGAAAATAATTCATATTTAGAATTTCAGAATTTCAGAAGTTAAAAGAAATTGTGGCTTATGTCTTTAATGCTAATAAAGAAATTGAAGACGATATTATGACATCTTTCAAACCAGTTACGCGTATGGAATCAATTATACCGTCTAGAACTTTTTATATTTTTTAGATGCAGATCAAGAAAACAACACTAGAAATATTTGATGCAATAAAAAAATAAAATATGAGCTCCAACGAGATTCAAATTTCAAGAAAAAATAAACAACACTCGAATCATATTTTACTAAATTGACTTAATTATATGTGTCTAAAATTTATAATTATTAATTTATGATCTTATTGGGACTATATTTTTATACGAGAGTTTCAAAAAAATTATTATCTTATCGAATTTTGCTATTTTTTATATTGCCCCGAGTCGGAATCGAAAGATTTTATTAATTTATAGTGTTTATTAATTTATCGAGTATTATTTTAAAGAGGTCTTACTGTAACTTGGTCTTCTAAGAAACATCCCAATATGTAAAAAAATCTTGAATGAATCTGAATACAAAAGTCTATCCAAAATTGATGCAGAAATTAAGTGGAGTGGCTCAACTGTAACATCCCAATTTTTATATTAGGCTATTTTAAATTTAAATCCAATATTGAATTTAATCTGTTAGTTATTTTTAAACTAAAAATCCATATTTTTAAAGTTAAAATGTCTTATACTATACTAAAACTTCACTACAATTATTTTCACTTTCCTCCCTATAAATAACATTTTTCATCTCTTTTTTTTAAGACAAAGGAATTTTTTGGAGTCTTGATGAAGAATCTCTATAAAATAATTTATTAGAGCACTCAATAGATCTCTTGTTGTAGTATAGTTTACCACAACACTCATTATATCTTCTGAAAAATATCCAAAAAACAAGAACTTTACCACTTGATCAACACAAGTCCATAATGCATATTTTGTATTTGGAGTATTAATAGTTAGAACATTTAAACATGGATCTGGCTGAAGTATTCCTCCATTGATGTAGAACCGAAGTCTCCTTGACCAGACCAAAGTTTCAAGTTGTGTTTTCCATAATGTATATTGTTAATCTAAAATAGAGAAAACAAGAAAGAAAATAGAGGAAACAAAAGAAGTTTTAGAAGAAAAAAAAAGTTATTGGACCACAATGATGCTATATGCATTACTTGAAAAATATAATTTTCTTTATTTTTATTTGTATATGAAATGAATATTTTAATTTGTTACCTATGAATTCCAACTTAATGTAAGATAATTAATATAAATTTTGTGAAAACATAATATTTTAATTTTTATTGACAGCTTGAAAGAAAAAGAGAAATTACATACACAGAGAAAAAAAATTCAAGAAAAAAGAATTTGAAGTGTAAACCAATAAATGGATTAAATTAAACTCAAATAACACAAACCGCATAACTCTGAAATGTCTTCTCGACCATCCGCTCGAACAGAAATGGTATCTCGGTTATCTACTCAATGCAGCCTACCTTGTATTTAACAACCAAGCACAACATAGACGTTCAGCTTGCTGCTCGACTATAAATTAGTTTGTGCGCACGTAAAGTGACATTAAGGTGTATCGATTCCATAAAAGGCCGATCAGTCCATGCCACACTCGGTAGCTTCAAACGAACTGGCCAGGATCAGTCAATCCTACACTACCGGACGACACGGATTGATCAGTCCCTGGTTGGATTGATTACTCTCCAACTCTAACACTACCATTTTAGAATGACTTCACTCTAGCTCCTTAATCACTCTTTGAGATTCTTCTTGATTTTCCTTGTTATTTGCTGCTTCTCGTTCACAACTCATGATACGATCGGCTCCGTAATATGTAGAGAATGCGCACTCAGCAAGTATCCTCTAGTGGATACCATCCCTCGGGAAAACTCAGAAGCCCGATGGTGGCTTCACTCGGCCATGTCCTCTTGGTGATGACTAGTCTCATCGGAGAAACTCAGATAGTGAGTAAAAGTGTAAAACAGAACATTTAACTTCAAGAACAAAGTGAGTCATTGAAGCTAAGACAAGTTGCTCTAGCATCAAAGTACAATATCTCAATGCATGCAAAATCAGAACAAGATCAGATAATCATGAACAAAATCAGAATATATGACGTCATCATTTAGTGTCTTATTCTGTAAATTAAATCAGTTTAACTTGAAAATAAAGCAATATCAAAAAGAAGCAAAATAACAAGAACAATCTCAATTCATCACAATGGTAATAAATAACAAACAATAATATAAAAATGTATAATAAAAAATGATGTTCAAAAATTAAAAAAAAAGACATTTTTGGAATAATGTAATAAAATCTTTAACATTGCAACTTAGAACATAGTCAACCTTCAAAACCATTTTGATCATCACAAGAACAATGCCACCAAACCCGAAACAACCATCATGACTAGAGCGAACGGTAGCTTCTCCGCGGAGTTCTTATGTGAGGACATTGGTGAAGAAGCATTAAATCCTTCAGAATCAGCAGAAGGAGGATTCACAACAGGAGCAGGAGCTGGAGCTGGAGCTGGCATTGGAGGAACATCAGTACCAAAGATTGCTTCTGGTAAAAGTACGCGATTCACTTGGTAAACAGCCACAGGATCAGTAGAGAAAACACTACTACTAACTTTAGTCCTAGTCCATAAAGATTCAATCCGAACCGTGCCCGAAACATCTGTGAATTTCAAAGAGTATTTGCCACCAGCAAAGGTACTCACTGGACCAGATTGACTCAAGTTCTTGAATTCCGAAAGAGAGTAGTAATGAGGCAAAGCATGGAAGAGAAGAAGCTGTTTAAGCTCATCTTTTGTTAGATTAGACAAAGGAGGATTCTTCTGAGCCTTGAAAGCATCATCTTTAGGGACAAAGATTGTAACACCTTCCTCAGTATTGTTAGCTTGGTTTTGGAATGTTTCGATTACACCGGTCGAGAGAAGGTAGTCAAGAAATGTGTGGAATGGACCAGCTACACTTAGGAGCTCAGTGAGATTCACATGTTGTGGTGCTGGTGCTGGAGCTGGTGTTGGTGGTAGCATTGGAGCTGGAGGGCTTGTGGTTTTAGCTGATACAAAGCATACAAAAAGAGCGAAAATGGCGATAAACATTGAATATTGCATTTTTGCCATTGGTTTCTTGATTCTTTCCACTACATTTCAAGAAAGCAAATCAAGATTAAGATCCAACTAAATCCGAGGATCCGGATCTGTTATCAAGAACTAATGATATAACAAATCAAGAAAATATTCATTTTGTGTTCTTATAATAACAAGTAAAACTCAAAGCAGTGTAAGTCAACAAGATCTTAAACTTTTTACTATACATTACAACAAGATACATAAAGACAATAAAAGTTAAAGTTCACAAGGCTCAAGACATTGGTAAATTAAATAATAAGAAACTAGATCTGGATCAGACAAAACTAAACTTAAAGACAACAAGTGTAAAGAACATTTATAAAGTAGTAAGTTCAATGACATTGTACAGCAATGTGGAAGAGATAAAGAGAAAAAGCTAACCTGACTAAGCAAGTAATGGTTATTGTTGAAGTGTTTCTTAGAAGATGTCGAGAGAGCAGAGGAAGATGAAGAAGAAGAAGAGAGTATTTAAAGAAAGTGATTTAATAGTAAAATATAAAAGGAAGGTTTAAGACAGGCTGTTTTATTTTGGTGTAAATTATGAGGTGTTATTGCTGTTGTTGCACTATTTTGAGTATATTATGTAATCTTGTTAGTTCGGTTCGGGTTAACCGGTTTTCTGAAAACCGAAGTGTTTCCGAAAATCAGGTTAACTACGCTCAACCTTCGTCACGAGCTCACTTAAGAGTCTGACTTATACTCAGCAACCTTCCAAGCTTCTTTAATCTTTTGACCATGGAGATGCTGCCACGTGTAGAGTCAAGATCGTCTGAGAGCTAATATTTAAGCCTTGATCACATTTCTTCAATTATGTTTTAAATTCTTTATTTTAAAAGCGAATCTATTTCGGAAACCATCACCACCGATTGCTGTATAGTTCAGATGATTCAAACAACGATTAAAACCAACCATTATTTATCGTCTTAAACTTAGTTTTTGATCCATTATCAGTCTTGCATCTCATTATGGCCCAATGATGATCTAAGTTTCATGTTCTAAAGTGCATGTACTTATAAATTATATTTCACCTTTTCTTTTTTTATTTAGGAACCAAGAACACCAAACTATTATTACTTGAGGTAACAATAAATGAAGGATACAACCCTAGTCTGAAAATTATGAAAACCTATTCTAATGAGAATAATAGTCACCCTAAACCCAATTTTTTTTATCAGTTTTCCAAAATCACATATATGGCAAAGCTATACACAAGAATGATGGGGAAATCTGAGACTGATTTTGCTTTCCCATTGCTGAATAAAAAAGAAGGTTTACACTACCTACCTATCCCATGTTGCTTGGAAGACATGCCTTCTATTTCTTAGCCACTGCAACATTTCTCTATCTAGTGATGAGTTATTGAGTGCCGCATCAAACATCGGGCTTCCAAATATTCTCGGTGCACTTTTGAACGTCCATATTTTATCCTTTGGCCATGGTCTTTGAGGCTGCTTCGACTATACACATATTAAAAAAAGCTTGTCATGTTATGGACAGTGAAAATACAGATGATACACGTTTCAGAAGTGGTTTAAAAAGGGAAATTACCATCTGTGAAACCATCGCTTTCACCGTCTTTGGGCCATAGATACGGTGCTTTGAAGGTTTCTGAGCCTTTGCATAGAAGGAAGCAACATCGGGTAAAGACAAGCAACCTCTGGTTGCTTTCATCAATGTAAGATCAGGATCAGTATTTGTCTGGTTATACCAGTAAATTAGCTGCCCAAGACAATAGTTCTCGCCGTAAGTCTTCCGGTACTCCTTTATACTTTCACCTAATTTGTCAGCATACTTGGCCCCCAAATCTAATGGACTAATGTGTACAGGAGAAGAGACAAAAGATTTATATTCCTGTGACATATCAAGACCCATCTGTCAGAAGACGTTAAATAAGATTTCTTCTTTCATCAGTCAAACTTAATAGGAAAGAACTTACCCGAACTTTGAAAAAGCACTTTGTATAGGCATACATGTGAATTAAATCAGCTGCAGCATCATTACGACACTTGTATGTACATGGGAGATCTCGGATCTCATCTCTCAACCTTCATTGAAAATATTCTTCAATATGAGTGCACTATTTTATAAGAAGAGCATTTTAAGCATAAGTAATATGAAGATGTACTCACCAAATTAATGATCTCTGAAGTTCCTTACGGACATCAGCAGATCCAGATGGATTACGGGCGCGGATCTTGGATACAAGTTCAGTAAGAATGCCATCTTCCACATGCGGTGACAGGCTCTGAAGCAGCTCATCAACTAAGGAACCATCCCCATTCCATATAAAAGATACTGTTTCTTCAGGAGCAAGCTTCTCCAGCGGAGGGGGAGCGTTCTTTGGATCCCCAAACACACGTCTCATAACATATCTTACCTGTGTAAAACATTAATCAGAGACTATCTTCCTTTAGGGAAAAAAAACATTTTAAAACGAACAAAAGAAGTGAAGGCAAAGCAGATAACACTATGTTTGCTTTTATGAAGAGAGACCGCAGTCACCTTGTCAAGTGTAACAGCCAAATTCTGAAGCCTCTGATTATAGACACCCTCAGCCTGTCGCGTTAAAGTTACAGATATAGTAAGCATATAAGAGATGAAAACAGAGCAAACCACCTTTTACTACAGCCGAAAGCTACCTTGCAGTTCCAAGGCACATAAGGTACGAACTATTGAAAAAAGAATAAAAAGAGCGATAGTTTCACCTGAACCTCAGCATCACTCTTCTCAACATCAAGGTGTATATCTAAAAAGTATTTCCTTTTTTCTTCCAGATTGTGCTTAAGAATTTCTTCGGGAAGCTTTGTTCTCTCAAAATTAATGAACCGCACCTTAAACACAAGAAACTTTCAGTCAGATGTGCTAATCCCATAAATAGTGATGTGACAAACTAACATAAAATGATATAAGACTAACCAGACGAGCAGAATATGCAATCACCCAATCCGGCAACCCACCAAGCAAGCAACTTCCCAATCCAGCTCTTCCTAACTCAAGATAATCTTCTTCTGAAACTGAATTTAGTATACAAGCTTCCAGCATCTCTCTGTGTCGATCCAACAGACCATGCCAATCCTTCAAAACCTGTTACAAATATTGTTAAAAAAAAATCGACATTCAAGGGCCATAAGAAAAGGATTTTTAAACTCCACTACAAAGGAACTAATTAGCTTAGTAGTGAACAAACGCATACAACAATTCTAGCCCTTTAAACTCCATTAACAGAGGCAATATCATTATTCTCATGTACCCTTGATATAAACATATATTTGTTAACAGCACAAGTACCTTCAGAAATGCACCTTCACCAGTGAGATTCAAGTAGCTACCTCGGCATACTTGGCTACCACACAAGCAAACGGACGCTTCATATTCTTCCTTACTCTGTCCCATATATAAATATCATTCTTTAGACAGTGGAGTGGTAACATAAAGATTTAACCCAACAAAATAATACTCTCCTACAGTACGAACTGGATACAAGAAGGGAAAGGGAAGAACAGACCTCAGTTACAGAATTATAATCAAAAGTTATCTCCTCGCCATATTCAATAGGACGTACTGCGTAGATGCCAATCTGGTAGTGCCCATCCACCGCAGTAACCCTGGAAGCACCAGATGACAAAGGGAAAATGAGTAAACTGTGTATAATTTATTAGAAATGAAAATAGTCAAGTGTCAGGGAATTCTCCATTTTACTTACATTAAAATGTATGTATGCATAAGAAAAAGAACTAGACTTACCAAGTAGGTAGAAGCAGAGCAGAGACAATCATTAGTAAATATTGTTTAGTGGATCGAGACAAATTTGTAACTAATCAATTGAATTGTGTGAATTGATCTGAGACTGAGAGTACTAAAGGCAGGCTAGTTTATGCATATATCATGTTTGAAACTAATTATAACAACTGCCGTGGAGAAGAATTTAACTTACTTAGCTTCACAGTTAGGTCGGCAAGAGTGACAAATTCGACTCGCATAATTAGCCTTGTGCATGGCATCAACAACAACTAAATCATATCCATCGGCATCACCCTGCCGTACAACATAAAAAGTAAAAAAATGGTCTAAAAATAAAATACAATCCAAAGCATCATATTTTCTTCATACCTTTGGTCTCTCAAGATAGATATTGTAGAACTCAGGTGCAGGATCAGTTTTGTTTTCCTGTAAGGAACGAATCCCATCTTGCTTCTCATACCACTTCCAAACAGGATAAACCTACAATATCCAAAACAAGTCAGCATCTATGTTCAGAAGTTCAGAGCTTCCGTTAAGAGAATGTTTCAATATCTAAAGCACATCACGTCTATTGAACTTCAGAAAATGTTTATGCTGCAGCTAAATAACTGACAAACATAAAACCGCAAAGCTGGAAACCCACCTCTCCAAGAAATTCAACAACAAAATCTTCTTGTCCGAATCCACCTGGTTTGTTGCACACAACACCGAGGCCCTACATGGTCAAAAAAGCAGCAACAAAGCAGATTAACAGTAAAATCCTAAATGAATTGATGGATTCCTATGAGAGAATAATAAACTATACCTTCCGATAAGAAACATAATTATCATCAGAACGACTGTCTATTGCCTTTAATACGCCTTGACACATCCTTAGTGTTCGTATATCACACTCCTCACGAGCACCCTCTTTGAGGTCTTCAATCACAGGCCTTAAAGGGAATACCATGGGGGTGTTTCCAGATCCAGTGAACAGCCTAACTTGCCTGTTGAGGGTACGTAAGATTACATCTTCTATAAATGAATGTTTATCCTGCAGTGACCAGTCCAATCCCCCGGGCATTGAATCAAGTAAGAGATTATGGGTGTAAGGATCGATTCCATAAACCTCTTGCTCTAGAACCTCATCGCCAAGAAGCTTTCTTGGTTTATATTCCTTGACTTCAGGAAGCTCCATATCTAACTCTTCACTGCCATTTCTTTGTGCGTTAAGCTTCTCATCATAGTCATCTGGCAAAGAAACCCGCATCTTTCGTTCTACCTCCTTCTCATCAGCGACAATAGTGTACTTTTCAATCACTTCGTATTTCCTAGTGACTGGTGGCACAAGACCAGCTTTTGTCATGCGTGCACCCCATTCACGCTCTTCAGTAACAGAATCAAATGATTCGTTTGTTGTGAAGTATTTTTCGACACGTACATCCTGTAATCGAACTTCTGAGCGGATGTCCGATTCACTTTCTGAAGCTGAACCTGAGCTATAACTCTCACTCTTGCCAATGTCAGAAAGTTCAGAAGATGTTTCACTTCCCGAACTAAAGGATTTACGATTCAGTTTAGACAAACGCCTTTTGATTTCTCGGTCTGATGCATATTCTCCATAGTCAGAAGCACCATTTACCGCAAATGTGTCGCTATTCCTGCTCATGCACTTTTTCTCTGTTACTGTTTTGCTCAACTTCTTATTGTACTTAGAGGCTGATGAGAGCCCTGAACTATCTTGCCACGACTTCATTAATTCATCTCTTCCATATGAAGAAGTAACCACAGAAACCTCTTCCAAACGTGTGGCTAGTTGAATAAATTGTGTGATGATTCGGTTCATGTCTTTGGAGCCCCCTCGATTCCTCCCTCTGGATACATAAGATAGTTTCAGAAGTAAATTTACCAGAGTAAGAAAAATGAAAACTTAGCTTTAGCTATTTTATAACAGATTACCTCCTAGTTAACAACTAGGAGTTCTGATGATAATATTCAACGGCAAGGCATATATGTTAGAAATAAGCAATCCTACAGCCAAAGAAATGGAGGGCCACAGAAACAATTGTTGACTCAAGAATTTATAACCCATAAAGGACATTAGCAGTCATTCAGCATATCTGGCAAGCAGAAGCTTAATAGTGAAGAAGTAACTTATCCATAATTTGCAAGAAAAATATTTGATGAGTTATTGGCATAATCATGTACTAAAAGAGACCACCCAGAAAGAAGGAAGACATACTTAATTGCTTCCCTGCACATCCGGCTGATATCCTCCTTCACAGATCTCAAACCATGACTAACATAGTAACCATTTTCCATCTTTTCCTCAATTTGAGCAACCTGGTAACAAAAAATAAAATATGATTAATTTTTAACAAATGATAAAGAAAAGATACGAGAACATAATATTCAGTTGACACGAGTACCAGACAGGACCTTTAAACCAAAGAATTCATAAGTATTCTGCTTCATGATGCCCCTAAGACTTGCGGCAAGGAATTCTTTCACTCGCTTATACTCATCTTGTGACTTTTTAACTGCCCATCGCCTGATATGAGCATCCTTGGATAATATGGCTGATGATCTCCTTGCATCGTACAATTTTGAGCGTTTGTATAAACTTCTTCGGAATAACTGATTGGCTGAATCTCGCTTTTCTACTCGATCGAAGTAATCCTTAAGGTTGCCAAAATCATCTGTATCCCCTCCTAAACCCTTAGACTTAGCAACATCGGTAACCTGTTTCAGACTCCTTATCTTGGAATGCAGTTCACCTGATCGAGTATGCTGGCATGCGAGCCAATTTACATTTTTGTAGTTCAATGTCAAATCTCCAAACTGGGAGCAGCCTGTGATGTCTACAGAAGATATATGGGGAAATAAACGAAGAATTTTCTCAAGCATGCTGGCAGTCACGTTTGTACAACCAACCAGAATTATAGAGTCTATCTTCTCCTTGTTGCAAGTGTTCTGCAAGAAAATGTCATGTCAGATCAATGAAAAATACTAAAATTGCTCAGAATCTATAAAAGCAAAACATAGAGTGTTCACCATGATACTCCAGAGACTAGAATCTGTGCAGTTGGAACCCAAAGAAGATAAGTCAACTTGTCTAGAAAAACCCTTGTATGAATTAACAGTGGCCCTCCAATGTCTACAAGTCATGGAAGCAAATGCAAGTGATTTTACATCATGTCTCAACAAATGAAACACCCGTGCTAATGCACGACCATCCAACAAATCCCAGTAAATCCCCCTGGTACCAGAAGATCCACTTCCTTCGACATGAAAGGTAGCATCCCCACATAAGTCCTCAAATGTCAACTCTTCCTTCTGAAACAATTGAGTATTTTCCACTTCAGAATCTTCTACATTTTCACCAGCCATCAATCGAGCTCTTTTCGTATAGCATGAATCAAATTCTGAGGTTTATGATCCAAAATCAAAAGAGAGAAGAGAAAAACTGTTAAAATCATTTAACATCAGCCATCAAGAATTGAACATTGGTAAAACCAGGAGATATTAAGAAAGAAAGAAAGAAACAACCCAAGTTGAGAACCAAGAATAATTCAGGAAAACTGAGTAACAAAAACATGAGTTAACAAAAGGGACGAGATGACATTCAGATTCTGATAGTTATGCATACCTGAAGATTGGTACATGTACTTTTCACACTCTTTCTTTGGCTGTCTTGCATGGATCCAAGAGTCTAAAACATCGTTTATGGCAGCAGAAAACTCCCGACTCTTGAATGTTTTCATAATCAATTGATGGAGTTTCCCACGGAAATAGCCAAGAAACTGAGGGTGCATATCATGGAACGAGCTTAGACTTGTGTCCATTCCAGAACGCTTGAAATCCTGGGTCTCCGAGACTACAAGGCCCTCACAATCTGAAGGCAGGGCTGGATTTTTCCCCTGTAGCTTGGTAATGGTTTCAGAAGTTTTTGTGATAGACATAACAGGGACCCAAATTTTATCAGATTTTCTGAAGACACTGCTGTGGGACTTTATGACACCTTTATCCACCAGTATCTGAAGATCCGAAAATGGCAGAGGTCCTTGTTCTTGCCCAGCCCCATCCATGTAAAACCAATCACCAAAATGCAATTGCAAATCATCAAGTGTACACAGACGATCCTTGGGAGTATCACCAGATGCGTCGGTTCCTGACAGCCCCTGCAAATCTTGAGCATTGCAAGCTGTTGACAGAGAATGACTTTCCATGGATTCCCTCTTGGAATCACTAGATGCAGGGGATGGACGAGCAGATTTGGAAGAGTACTTCTCTCTACCACGAACTTTTATATGAGGATCAGGAACTGATGAAACTTGGTCGCTAACAACCAAAGAGTTCAGCCTAACTACGGGCAGCACATTAGCTTTTACTCCCCTCGCCTGATTTCTCTCATCTAAACCAGAGAATGACCACAAGGGAAGTTCAAGCCTAGAGCTACTGAGAGGATAGCACAAATCATCCTTGTGATGCCACCGAGGATCCTTATAACCAGACTTCTGCATCAGGCACAATGGGAAACCATCATTCAGAACAGTTTTCTTTTTGTAATATTTATCTTGAGAAGCGTCATCGTGTCTAATCCAATCCCCACCTTTGCAAGACCAACGACCTGAAAACCAGCTACCTATCTCATCGCTCTCAGAACCATAAACATTGTCTGACTTAAAGTCTTCGACTGACCTTGTCTTGGGCTTCGAACATCCCAAAAACTCTTGAACCAATAGATCCAACTGATTTTCCATTGGATAGTGACACCAGGTGATACCTACAAACCCAGAATAGAAGAACCTATAAATAGATTCATGCAAAACATGCAGCTACACAAGAAGCTACGAGTATTCAAAGTTAATGTCATCTAAATGAATCTTCACGCTCATACACAAACCATCACATGGCAGTAGGCTATTACATCTTTCACAAACATCAAAAACACTTTGCGAGACTTTTTCGTGCCAAAAGCCCAACTTTACAATAAGGAACAGAACCAAATAGAAACATATCATCTCATGCTACAAGTGGAAGTGGTGCCAACAAAACATACCTTCAGATGTCCCACATATTCTGGTCTCTACAAGTTCAACTTTAACCTGCAGAGCTTCTGCAAAGTGATAAAAATAAGCTTCTCTTATGTATGGCATAAAAGCCTCAAGATGCAATCAACTAAATATATTCGGAAAAAAGTATCAAATTTGTGGCCAGAAAGCAAATATATGTATAGGTAATACAGTACCTCCAAGTGTTTCAAGTTCCCTGCCAGGACTGATAGTATAACCCTCCAAGAGATTTGCGATCCTCTTATCAATCTGGACATCTTCAGAATGTTCTACTAAGACTTCATTAGCATCGGATACAGACACAGATTCAGGCAAGGTATCTTCAGTTTCTTGCTCCATAAAAACTGTTTCGGCAGTATGTGCAATGTCTTCTAATAAATTACCAGGAGCTTCAGGAGGATTGACACGCCGTGTCACGACCGATGGAAAATTCATGTTGACCACAGGAGATGTTGCATTTTCAATAGTGACCCACCTATTATTATCTGAATGTTTAATCATATGATCAGAGAAAAGAATGCCTTGCCCCATAAGAGCTTTAAGCTCGGATAGCCTTGCAGGCCCATGTTCCATGCCGTAGTAATCAAGATAAAACCACTTCCCCGAGGATGAATCAGCAATCATGGGCTCATAAGGTGGTGTGTCACAAATGTCCATATCTACCTCCATCGATGACATCTCTTCTGTAAGGCCTTCAGCAACTTGCATAGGCTCTTTTCCCTTAGCACACGGGCTTGGAATCTTCGATAAATCACAGACAGGATTTTTCTCAATCACGGGATTATTGTTGTACATAATGTTTTTACCTTGCAATTCTTTGCTTGATAAGGTCGACTCTTTACCATTAGAATCCATATTTTGTTGCTTATTCTCAAGCTCCATTCCAGTCTGAGAATCCTTGGTCTCCCTTACTTCACTTTTCCTGATTATTTCTCTGTGGCCAATACGCCTGTTACGGTAGCTCTGGGTATCTTCTATATAGTTCGGAGTACAGTCCCTGCGATCATTGGCCCTTGAGCGATCATGAGGTGACCACTCAGAGTAACTTGGACTTCTTCTGTAATCAAAGTGACGGCTGCGGTCTCGTGGAGACCTTTTACGAGCATGTGAAGATTTCTCAAAAGTGTAAGGTGATCTCTCCCGGGAATATGGCGACCTCCCCCGATGGAGGGNTGGGGACCGGTCAGATCGTGCAGGACTGTATCCATGTCTGTCAGAAAAATTCCTGGCAGGAAAAGAAGCGTCTTGATGCTTTCTAGGATACTTTTCCAGGGACATATTTTTTGATGAATAGGGATCTCTGTACAGTCTCTCAACGGAATGCCTTGAATAATGGTCTGAGTGAAAAGAGCGGGAACCATCATCCAAAATTTTTCTACATTTGGAGCTCCCGTAATCCTCATAATCAGGATAGGAGTGTTTGTGCTCAGTGCTATCTGGTTCAGCTCCATGACGCTTCAATTTGTTCACTGAAGAAGAGTACTCTTTTACAAGATTTTTGGAATTGTTGTATTCATTCTTATATAAATTTTCGTCCATTACAATTTTAGAACTGATCCTCGTAGCCCTGTCATGCCCACTTCTGAACTCTCTCCGGTGGTAGATATCCTCATTCACAAACCTTCCACTAGGCGAAGTACATTCATATTCATATTCATATTTCCACGTTTTCTCTCTGTCTACTCCATTCCTACGAGACCTGACGTAACTATGATCATCCTTTACCGAATCCATTTTATGCCATCTGTCTGGGATGAACTCCCCCTTCTCAATTTCATCACTGGTATCTCTCCATGATCTAAATTCTCTCTCTTCTTTGTCTCCTTTCCTGTTCTTATCTGCAGACCACTCCTGTCTCTCCACATTCCCTTTATTATATCTGAGACAACTAAACTCCCCTTTCGTATGTTCATCTTTCTTCCAACTCTCTCCAACAATCTCTCCTTTTTCAATCTCACTCCTCTGCAATGACTTTACTGGCGAGATTTCACCATTCTCTAAATCTCCAGTAATCTTTAAAGTACCTAATTCACCTTCTTCCACCTCATCCTTAAACCCACCGTTTTCCATTTCTTTAATCCCTCCTTCTCCCTCACTCTTCTTATCCTTCTCCTCCTCCTGCTCTTTCGGCTGCAGCTGTGATTCTACCGGAAGTTTCACTAGCTCTTCTTTCGGCTCCCCCTCTGGTTGTTTCTGTACCACCTTCTTCTTCCTAACCACTCTACGTATTACCTTAACAATCTTCTTCTTTTTACGTGGCTGAGAAGCTGAGGGTTTAGCTGGTTCAGACTCCAAAACCTTACTTGAGACAGATGTATGACCATTGTCTGTAGTACCAACAATTTTACTCTCATTGCTTCCACAATGCGTTGTCTTCTCCACAACTGGAAGCTTTTCCATAATATTCACCAGAGGCATGCATGCAACACCTCCATTGCTCATGGAAACTTCAACAATTTCACTGCGTAACTCAACACTTCCCAGGGAAATCAACACTCATGCTTCAGAATCTAATCACCCAAGTTCTTTAGACACGCCGGAGTTAAATTCAACAAACCTGAAACACCAACGAAAAAAAAGTAATTAGTAACAAAACCTAAATGTAGGGTTTTCCCCAGCTTGAATTAACCCAAAAAAAACGAAATAGGGAAGAAGAACGAAGAAATCTCAAAACCCTACGAGACCAAATTGATTAAATAGAAGAGACGCGAAACACACAACGAATTGAAGCCGGAAATTTTACGGGAAGATAACGAAATCTAGAGATACGGATCAAAAAACCCCTTGAATGGAGCTAACGAGAGATGTCAATGAACGTTGAGAAAAATGAAAAATTACTCCGAGAACGAAAAAGGAATAGATCGAGGTCAAAGAAGACAAATCCAGAAGAAAACCCTAAAAAACTCTCACTCAATCTCTATATATCTAATTCCCGTTCACCGGGAAATATCTATGTCGCGGCGTGTGTTTTCTCTTTGCGGCCTTCTCTTCTGTATCGTTTGTGCTCTCTCTCTCTCTTTCTCTCTTTCTCCGTTATGTTTTTTTCTGAAAGAAGAAGCCGTCGTTTTAATAGTACTTTTTTCTGTATATTTTATTTTCCTTACTGGATTTTTTTTTGTCATACATTTTCTCATAAACCTAAAACTTTACTTTTTTTTTTTAAACAACAATCTAGGAATTTACTTATGTAACAAAACAAAGTATATGGATCAATCAACCTTTATTTATTTTTAATAATTTCATATTAATATTTTGAAATTTTAGTTATTTTTGTCGGATTCGGATATCCGCACATATTAACAATCTAGATAGTTATTTGTCGGATCTGACTATTTTAAATTATTCGAAGATTCGATCCGTGCATATCTTTATTATTTACGACAAAATCTATAACTTCTTAAATAAATATATTTTCTATAATTCTCTTTATTTAGAAAATAGAAAATAATTATGGCACTCGCTAGAAAATTTAATTATATAGGCAACTAATTTTTTTGTTATAAATAAATATGTAACTCACGAGTTTCATAGCGCCCAAAAATAAATTCATCACACAATTTTTTAAGATATATATACACCCAAAAGAGAGAGATTAGTGTAACACACTCCACCCGACCGGTCTATCTCTAGGCCATTTGGCCTAAACTTGTACTTCACCCGACCGGTCTCTTTCTAGGACTTCACCCGAGAATTTCACACTAACACCTAGTCGGTCCTTCAGACAACTCACCCGACCAGGCATAACTTTCACCCGATCGGTCATGCTCACGTTTTTTCATCTCACCCGGTTGGTTAACACACTTTACCCGACCAATCCTTAGAGCAATAGAGCATCACCGCCCCTTAGCAATTCACCCAGTCGCTCTACATGGGTTACCCGATCAATCTTGATGAGGTTCCTTGATCAAGACATGGACAACACTCGACAGAATCCGAGCAACCAGCTGCGACAGATGAGGAAACTGTCATGATCCAGTCATTCCACCCGGAACCATCAGCAGGACCATGAGGCGTACACACCGGGAGTGGAGAGCTTACTGCCTTACCTTGCACCGGAAAAGATACTAGGAAACCTTGGAAGACATTGCCTAAGTGCCTTCACGCTTACACAGGCGTGAAAGCCCCTAAAAACGCCAAAGATGGGATACTTTTTTTCCATTCACATCGGATGGGTTTTTAACGAAGTCCGACTTGGTGCATCGAGCCTTGGTTTCATATTTAGCCGTTTCAAAAACATCCATGACGAGCTTCGGCTAAGTAAAGGATTGATTATATCTAAAGAAAGCCCAGCTATAACAGACCTCCTTTTTTTATGTGTTTCAATAAGGCCGCTTGTTTGGCCCGTTTATTTAAATTAAAACCCTCAGCCAAGTGCTATATAAGCTAGCCGAGACTATCATGTGATGTTACTCGTTTTCATAATTTAATACAAGTATTGTCTCTATCTCTAGATTCTCTTTAGAATGTCTTGAGTGAGATACTCGAGACCTTATCGTATCCTTAAGCCTTTCCATAGCTTATGGTGTCGCACTTCATTCCATCTCTGTCTCTTTAGTATCAACCTATAGAATCATATTCTCGGTTGATACACCATCACTATCTGCATTATTCTTACTTACTTTGCATATTTAGGTAATCAACACAATAACAAGTATTTGATGTTATGGTCTGTCTTCTTAACATTAAAATTCAGTTTCTTTAACTAAATAAAAAGTTGACTGTTAATATTTACGGTTTCAACTTCTGAAACTCTAATTATCACCCTTGCCCGGAAACATCCCCTCCATGAACTCGTCGAAGTTTTCATCATCCTTGCCTTCTTTATCATCACCCTTCAACTTTGACTTGCCTTTTTTCCCTGCCATTAAGAAACACAACTCTATTCACTCTGTTCTCCAGTTCTATGATCCCATAACCTTCTATACCCTAGCCTCTCTTGAATAGAATAGACCCACAATACATTGAACTCTGCAAATGTCATACCTTTTCTCCTCTCCTCTTCGTCTGTGTCATCTTCACTGCACGATTGATTCCTGAAGTTCAAAATGAATGCATTTAAATTAATAAAATCCTTTTGACTATGACACTATTTGTAACATGATGATGCTTAGGAAGCTAATCTCTTTTATCCATACCGTTTTCGTTTCTGCTTTTTCTTTTCTTTACTTTCTGATCTTTCACCTTCCTTTCTTCTTTTGTAGTAAAGCTTCTCTGCACATCTAGTGCCAAATATGTTTGATATAGGAAATGAAAAAAGCAAGTTGTCAAGATTTCATGAGACGAAGCATAAGATAGCATATAAACAAACCCCAGGATACAAGTCTAGTCGTGTTCATAGGTACAAAACCACTACTAATTCTATTTCACTATCAGAATGGAAATAAGAAATAGAGATGAGCAAGGTGTAGTACAATGAGTGTTTTACCTCTCACAAGCTACGAGTTTTACAAGGGCTTGTTTATGTTCTCCAGCTTCACAGTAAGAAAAATTCACCTGCAAACACAAGCTCAGTAAAATAATCCAACACAAATAACTGAGACCCTAAAAGATACATGCCTCATAGCTGGCTAAACCTTCCTTTTCATCACAATGTTTGCTCCCACACAAAAACTGCCCTGACAAAAAAGAAGTTGAATTTATTACAGGCTTCAGAGCTGCTTTAAATAAAATCAAAGACAGAGTTTGAAGAAATATTAACCTTTTCCTGTCATTACTTCCTTTTCTGTTCTCCATCTTAAACCCATCTACAAACATTTCAATATAACTATAGATATATTTCAACTGCACAAAAGTAATACAACAATCCATGTGAGAAGCAGTATCCATACATCAGATTTACCTGACCAGTCTTGTATCTTGACATGTCAGCTATACAGTATCTTCAATCAGTCAAGGAGATGGACATGGATGTATTCCTCCACACTCTACTAACCTAGTACTTTTAACATAACTAAAATGTTATATAGCAGTTGTGAATGTATCCAAAAGAGCACGATTTTCGAAAGGATACTCCTTAAAAAGCTTATCATAGTATCGTTTCACCAGTCTTTGCTCCCAAGAAGGGTTCATATCATCTTCCTCAGACCGTATAAACCTTTGCAAGAAACCATTTTTACAGTTCATAAACAGAGGTAAAAACGGTGAAAATACCAAGCCTCAAACAAGAAACTAGCAAGCAGATACTATCAAAGCAAGCATTTTTCAAAACAAAAACATAATGAAATTTTGCACTATACCTATATCCTTCCCTTAGTGTGTCCTGATCAGTTTTAACCGGTAACTTGACATCAACTGGCTTGTCTTTCCCATAAAAACGAACTGTAAAGATACAAACAACAACAATAATAAAACGATGAACATCTTCGAAGAATAGGTAAGCCTAAGACCAATGCAAAAGTGTATAATCTTCAAAATGGAGATCCAAAAAAATGAAACGAAACATATTATATGTAAGGCTAACTGTAGCCTCCTTCCAAGCTAAGAGGAGAAGACTGTTCATCAACCATTTATTTTTATTTGGGGACATATGGATTTGGATAAATACAAAGCTTCTTATTTACCCTAATGTTTGTCCCTAAAGAAATTATTAAGATACTCTGATATCTATATATAAAATCGATAAGAAAACAATTACAGAGAGATTGAAACAAGTGTATATAGTTTACCATAGTCTTTTAAAAACTTCTTATGTCGATCATAAGCATTCAAGCCACGAATATGTGCTTGGTATTGCCTGCAGATACAATTGAGAAGTCAATAATAACAACAATAGAGAAGAACACAGATGTCAAGTATAATGAAGTAACGAAGATTAACTGCTTGCGTTCTTCTCGATCGTAGATTTCAGATCTGATCGTGGCCGAAGAAGTCATGCCGCCGATCTCTGATGAACTTGTCGCAGACCTTTTTAGTTGTTTTTATCTGAGTCTTATTTCTTTCCTCTGATTGTTTACAGGTGTTTTCTAATGGGCTGGGCTATAAAGACGAGAAAATGGGCCTATAAAATGGCTTAGAGTCCAGAGTTTGTACTAGTGTAAATAATTTTTTTTTTTTTTTTTTTATCTTGCCCTAGTGGTTTTAATATTGCCGTTAACAACGTGGGTGCTGGATTCGAACCTCAGACATATATGATGAATTCAGAGATGACAACGCCACATGATTCCCACAGTCTAAATAACTTCCGTTGGAAAAATGTTAAAAAAACATGAATTACTTTAAAAATGTACTTTAAAAACATGAAGAACATGTACTGTTAATGGGCCTTAATTAATGAATATGGTTGAACCTTTTATTCATCTCGTTTCGTAGTTACTAAACGTAGCCGTTGGGTGCATAGTTTTTTTTTTTTTNGCTTCTTCGTCCTCTGAGTCTTCTGATCTCGTTACATCACTGAGTTTGAAGATGAGGTTTCTGTTTACTTAAACCTCCACGAAATTTCTTCCTTCTTCACTGAGACAGTATCAGAGGTTTGAATAATTTTTGTTTTTGTGATGGATTCAAAGTATATGAACTAGTTATTCTACTTGTAAACCTAGTAAAAAGTGTGAGTGAAATAGTATATATGAAGATTAATACTGTAATTTTCGATAAACACTTGGGATCTCTTTGATTTAGTTGACAGATATATATATGCATTTGCTTTCGCTGAGGCATTTCGTCGAACAGTTGGAAGACAACAAACGAACGCTTTAAAAATGGATAAGCTTCTTGAGAATCATCAATTTGTGACTCATGCTATCGCCGCCTCTGCCTCTGTCTCACTAGGAACTGCTCTCGCTTATCCTCTTGATACCATCAAAACCATAATCCAGGTTTCCTTTCACCAGAATTTTCTATCATTTTGATTCTAGGTTTTGATTTCAGCGTTGAAACTGCAGGTTGGTTCAGGACCCAGTAAGAAATTAACCCCCTTTCAAGTTGTCAATAGAGTTCTTCGCTTCTCTGGCTATTCAGGTTTCATATATTATTCCTTTACAATTTCTAATTCTGTATGAGGCAAAAATGACATATTGTGTGTTAAAATGTTCGTTGTCTTTTGTGCAGGTCTGTACAGTGGTCTTGGATCTTTAACATTAGGAAGAATCTCAGGTGTTGGTTCAAGGTTTGGAGTTTATGAGATTCTAACAGCTTTTTACAAAGGTACCCATCTCTTCTTCGTGTTCAATATCGATGATTCAAGATTAGGTTTGCATCTACTTGTTCTGTGTCTCTCACAGCCGAAGAACATTGTTTACTTACACAAGAAACCAATATTGCCATGTGTTCATAGATTATGTTAGATAATATGATAGCTGGGCTTACCCATCTATACTAGAGAAACCTTTGTCTTGTAGAGTGTCTAAAGAGTACTTCCATTTTATTTCCAGATGGTCGTCACGATAACTATGTGAGTGTCGGTGAAGCTTTTCGGGCTGGGGTGGTGGGAGGTGCAGCAGAAACAGTGATGACTTCTCCATTTGAGTTAATCAAAGTCCGAAAACAAGTGACTGCTGCATCACGAGCTCCGAATGCTACCTCTATTGCAGAAACCACACCAGTTTCACCAATGATCACAAAATTGCTGAGAAGATATACTCTTGATGTTAAGTCATTGACACAAACAGTTAGTCTCTTGTCGGTCTTAAATCATAAACACCCAAACATGACAGCCGCTTTGCAAGAATACCCGTGGATGATGACTGGAACAGGAAACCCTCCATCAGCTATGGATGTTAAGAGAACGCTCGATGTTGCATCACTTGAAGGATACAGAGCCTTATGGAGGAATCTACGTTCGGGACTTGTAAGAGATTGTCTTTACGGAGGAGTGTTCTTCTCGACATGGCAATTTCTTCATGAGGCAATGGTCAGTTGGAAAGCTGCTGGAATGAATCCTCTGCCTAGGTACTTAACTCTCTCAATTCACTTGAACTTAAATATATGATCAAATGTGAAGTGACTGTTTAACGATTCTGCAGTTCTGAAGAAGAAGTCGGACCTTTATCTCCAGTAGCCATTAGTCTTGCAGCTGGGTTTTCTGGAGCTGTTGCAGCTGCAGCATCTCATAGCTTTGATACAGCAAGAACACGTGCACAATGTGTCATATTGCCAAAGGTTAGACAACATCCATCATGGCTTTCCAACTTAATCTTACAAGAAATAGACTGAAAGCTCTGTTCTTACTTTGTTGTTGTATTGGACTTTTGATAGTATACAGCAAAAGAGAGGAAGTTTCTGAGATGGAATAAACCAGGGAAGAGATTAGAAAGATGGACAGGAATCCATCCTACAGACAGAAACCTACTGTTTCGAGGAGTTTGGGTAAGGATGGCTCGGAGCTCTGTTGCATCAACAGTTATAGTTGGAAGCTATTACTTAGCTGTGGATCTGTTGGTGTCCAAGTGAGAAACAGACGTCAAACAAACTACAAATCTGTCTTGAATCGATCATATAAACAATAACTCAATTTTTGGTACGTGTAGTAGCCTATGTTTATTGGGAATTAAAGAGAAACATTTGTGTTTATGCATCAATTTTACTCCTTTCAGTTCTGTATAAGTGGGATTAATTAACGAATAATTATAGAACAATTTGTTGTATGAGTAGTCATGAAATCTCATTTGATGATTATTTTAAAACTAAAACTTGTAAAAAGAAGCTTAAACAAGGGAGATAGATTTAGACATTGTACCAGAACTTGGAACAAATTAGAAGATTACTCCATAGAACATATGGGTATTGACTTTTTCATGATTTATAAATAAAAGAAAATGATTATTTTCTAACAAGGAATAATAACAAGATTCTTCCCATGGAAATTCAGAATCTAACCAAATCAACCAATTAGTACCCAGACCCGAATGGTAATCCGAATGCCCACATTATTATTTCAATGAAAATCAAAGAGTAAATAAAATTGTATCATTTTCAAATAGAGATTGTGACGAACATACTTCTTGTATTGGATAACCCAGAAGAATCGAAGAACAGTACGTTTCCAAAATCAAGCAAATTCATAAATAGAAGAAAAAATTCAGAAATCAAAATCTCCAACAAAACGTCTTATATAATCCAAAACAGGATCCACTAAAGAAACTAAAAATACGCTGTAATTAAAAAAGAGCTCAAATGTTCTTCTCGAAATTGAAATTTCTCAGAACCTGAGCTTAGTGAAGAACCATCTATTCTTACCTGTCTTAAAACGCTCTTCAAACTTGGCCTTAGCTTCCTTAAGAGCAGTCACCTTCTTATCCTTTGACTGAAGGGCATCAAGTGTCGCCACTTCCTTAAGATCAACGTCTAGTGTGTAACGTGTAGGCATCAGATGTTGGTAATTAACAAGCTTGATGAAACACTTAACCCTAGATTTCTTCGCTGTCTTCTTAGCTGAGTCCTTGCGTATGACTTTGCTTGGATATTTCTTCAATCCGGCAACGAGACAGTGTCCGTAAGGACGTTCACGGTTACCGTCGTCGAATGAACGGATGATTACGGCCTTCTTTCCGGCGTAACGACCTTGAAGAAGGATCACTGTCTTGTTCTGCTTCAAGAACTTCACCATTGTTGCTTTTGCTTCTCTAGATCTCTCTCCTTCGTTTCGTCGCCGCTAAGTGGCTGATTCAATAAGATTTGTGGCTTTAATAGTAACGCAGAAACACAGTAAAGGAGAGAACCTAAAAAACCCTAGCCCTTGATTTGGGCCGTTATGTCAGGTCTGGCCCATTTTAATTAACCTTCCTGAATATGCCTATTCTCATTGTGAACTTGGAGCTCACTATTTAGTAGTTAGACGATACCTTATTTCGCTTGTTCCACAATGACCCGTCTTGCTCCTCTCTCCAATCCTGCATAAATATAAACTAATACAACGTTACAAATCATTTATAACCGTGATTTTTATCACTCACTCGAAATTTCTCCTAAAACTATCATTCAAGTTTAATCGAATTGTCTCGAGCAATGTATGTCTTTTACTATTGCTATGCAAATTTTACAGTGAACAACTCTATGCAAAAACCTATGGCTTCAAGATGTCAACAAATGGGACAGAACCGGAACATGTGCAATTTTATTACAAAAAAGGATATAAATTATGGTATGAGAAACAAGCACAAATTTTGTTCCTATAAAATAATATAGAAGAGTGTACAATGTACATACTAAGATATTTGATTAAAGTAGAAAGTTATTGGTATGGGTATGGCTAAGGTGTCAAGGGAGGTTCATCCTCTTCCATGGGACCTTCTTTTCCAGACATGTTTTCTTCTACCTCATCTGCTTCATTATCAACATAAGCCTGAGAACTCACTATTTCTCCTTTCAAGTCCTTGTGTTTCAAGCTACCTGCATTTTCAATCGTACTCCACAATTAAAAGTGTTCAAATACTATTGAATCGTAGAGAAAAAATAAAAACAAATGTAATTATTTATTTTACCCATCCAGAAGTTGGAGCCACGTGATGTTGTATGAAGAAGAGCCTTAACATGAAACAGAAAACGCTCTAAAGATCTCTTTGTCGCTGGTATTTTGCTCGTGATTGCTGTTTGTTTCATACCCTAAACATTCCAATAAATAATATCATTTCTTCTGTGTCACTTAGAAGAATAATAATACGCAAATAGGTGTGTCTGAAACTAACCTTGGCTTCAGAACATAGAGTCTGTAATGTCCTTGTAGCCTTCTGTAGATCTTTCACCTAAATTCACATTTCAGTTGACTGAGAGAGATAAAGAGTCAACGAAACGGGATTGACTATAACAACTTACCAATTGGATGATTAGTTCTTTATGATCTTGAAAATGTGCTTCCATGAAATCAAAAACTGCATAATTTTTTTGTTTTGTTTTCAAATACTCAAATCACAGATTAATAAAGCCAGGTAGCTAAATCATGTGATTTAACTTTTGTGTTGATAAGAGGCTGGAAAATTTTATACCTTTTAGAAATGAGTCCACATACTTCCCACCATACTTGATAGCCATACCATGGATTGTAACCTGTTTAAATTTATATTATAAAAAACCATCATCATTACATGATTCTGCCTCTGTTTAACAATACTACATAGCAACATAAATTGGTCACCTTTTCATGAGATCGGCACAAGTTGACTAAAGACACTACTACATTTACAGTTTTCTGAATGTTTTTCAAGTGTGCTTCAGTAGCTTCAGGTTGACAGTTTTGCCGTTTCTCTAAGCTAACCGTCTTCATCTAATCAATATACAAATGGTAGAACACGAATGTGAGATCTTAAATTGTATAACAGAGAAGTAATGTGGGTGAAGTAATACTGACCAGTTTGTTAAGAATTGCTAGATTTTCTTCATGCTGCATAAAACATCAGTGAAAGTGAGGCTATTGCCTATCAGTCTCTGACAAGATTAATGACTGAAATAGATATGAGATAGCTAAGAGTTTGCCTTACCAATGTCTTGTACCATCCTCTGAAAGTAGCTGAGCATAAGGTAGGGAATTCATGGTCATGGGCATCATCTTCTCCTGTTGACTTGGATAAAGAGGCCTTGTGCAAGCAAACGAATTCCAGACACGTGAAATGAGTTGTATTATATGATATAACTTTTCATGTAACAATATGTAGATGGGTTTAATTTCCCTGAAGTGGACGTTTTGTGTTCTTAAGCTTTCATATTGCATTGAATTTTATGCAACGTAGAGCCCAGAGTTGTTAAAGATTTTTCCATGTACCTGAGGCAAAATGTCACAAGCAAGCTCATTGAGCAAATCAGATGTGGATCCACTGGCTTCCAGGTACATTCGCAATATGTTCTGTACCATTTCTCCCTGCGGAAACACAAAGCTATACACATTTAGAATAATGAGCACTACCATAAATCGAACTATGCATTAAATTTGGACATACTTTGTTCTTTAAACCCTTGTTATCGGTACTTTCATCAATCCATTTATGCCTGAGAAGCTTCTCAGCAGAAATTCCCAGTTTGGCATGTAGACTTGGTATATCCTGAAAACCACCTTGATTTCTCTTTTTGGTAGCTTCTTCAGGTACCTCACCAAGATATTTTTGTGCAGAGGTCGCCACTAACTGTAGAATGAGAAGACATTCAAAGGCCAAATCAAAGGAGAAGGAACATGCTGCAACAACATTGAACAATCGCAATGCGAGTTAGAATAAGTTATAGCAGATGATAAAAAAGCATCAGTAACCGAAGAAAATTTATTACCCTTATTTAAAATATCTTCAAAGAAATAATAAACGCCAATATACAAGTTTTCCTTTGTCCCAAGTGAAGGACAAGGTTGAGAGTCCTGTGAGCTAGCAACTGCTATTTCAGTGGGCTGGAAGGCTTCAAAAAGATTCAACAGCAGTGATTTGTCTGTTTCAAACCCAGGGAGGGTTAACATCTGTGATCCATTTAGAAAGAACGTAAGACTTTGGGAATTGAAATGAGAATAGTTGGATTTAAGTTAAGATTAAAAGGAACTAAATGCAACCAATGTACAACTTCTCAAATTAAAGTGTGGTAGACGGTAGTCATATGCATAACAAAATTAGCATCAGATAAGATATAAATTACCTTGCTGAAACAGTATAAAACTTCTTTGCACACCAATGTGCAAACCAGAGATTCAGAAACCACTATATTAAATGTGTTCGGACATCCAGCCATAGAAAACTCATCTCTCCAACTAATTTGAGAAGTTTCATCACCTATTATTATTTAGGTCAGATTAGAACAAGCTAAATCAATATCTTTAGCTCGTAGAAGGCTGGTCATTTCCCGTTATCTTACCTTTTATCAACAAGGAAATTGCTAAATTCAAATGAACCCTGAGGCTTGGAAAAAGTCCTTTTATATGACTGAGAAGTTCAACCAATTTGAATCTCCCGACACAACCTGGAGCAGTTCCACGTTTTAAAGGATGTTGTTTATCATGAGGAACAAGAAAATCCAGCTTGGTGTGGAGATCATGTAAGAGATACAAGTACACAGGTAGCTAGCATAGAAAATAACAAGACGGTAAGTTGTATTTCTCATATCTAAAAAAGTAAGAATTGGCAAATTATATTGCTTTTGATCTTGGTACCTCAGCTTTATACTCAGGGCTGCCTATGTCTTGGCTTAACACCTACATGTGAAAGCCAAAAATATTAATAATTATCTCATCAAGTCTTTATAAGCTTCCCTGGCTATGACATATAAGCTTTGTTAAGCAGTTATTGCTGCCTTTGATAGCATTCCCAGCACTCAGGATAGAACTCTATGTGAATTCATGTATCTTTGACGACTTCATTCAAAAGACTAGTAGAAACTAACATTCAACCAGATAAAAAAATTTGACTAGGCCAACCTTTGGAAATTTTAAGATGGAAAGGCATTGGGGAAGAAGAGGCCTGAACTTGAATCTTTGAGCTTCAAGTGCCAGGGAAGCCTGAGGAATATTCACACTTAGAGGTTCATTATCAGAACAATTTTCGTCCTTTGACCCTGCTGCTGTCCTCCCATCCAAAGATGGAAGGGAAGGGCTTCCATGTAGCTGAGTTTGACTTTGACTCATCACTGCTCCTGCTTTCTTGAATGCGTCCATAATAGTTGGCTGGCGGAGCGTCTCATTCACATTTGACTGCTTTGATTTTTTAAAGTTATTTTTGTTGTTTCCCTTGCATTGGGAGGCATCATCATCTAGCTTCCTCTTCTCTTGCTTCTTCCCTGGGTGCTCTACGTGATTATGTTGGCTTGTGGCTGAACATCCAAAATGTTCAGAATAAGGGTGGAGCTCCGGTAGAGACTGAGGAGATAGTCTAATCAAATTGCTCAATAAGCTTTCCAAGAATCTGTGTTGCAAAGTATTGTTTTCATCAGAATTTCATTAAATAAAAGCTTAATGAAAACCAAAAAGATCTGAAACAAGAGTGCAAAACATAACAGCACATTACAAAGGTTGAATGTTGACAAAGTAGAATGAACGTACATCAGATTTCTGAGTCGCTTCAGAAGCTTTGTTGTTACATCATTTTCTGTAGCCTGACTAATGCAGCCAATTTTTTCATCAATTTGGGAACTGAAGGCGTTAAGCTGCAAAAGGAAACATAAACATACAAAAACAATTGTAGTACAACAATGTTGCAAATATATAAGGTCAAGTCACTCACGAGTTCTCGTATCCAGTTTGCAGCATAATATAATGAGAGAGAGAGGATGTCTTTCTGCTTCTTTGTTAGTGACTGCCAACTAGCTGCAGCAAAGTGCTAAATCATTGGACCAGGAAAAACAAACATCAGCAAATAGGAACAGGACAGACAGATATAAATATGGAGAAGGTCCGTGGGTCTGTGCTTAATAGTTAATACTACAATGTTCAGGGTCATATTTAGAATTTTCAACCTTTCTAGAAAGGCCTAACAATATGTTCTGCAATGGTGTAGACCAAGACTTGTCACTAATTGGAAACATAGCAATATGTTTCTCGACCAAAAACCTAGTCCCTTACCTTGGAAGAAGGAAGGTGCAAAGGGCATCCAAGCAAAGCATCAATCCCGGCAAGAGATCCATCATTTGTCAACCTCTCAACCTGAATGTAAACAAAAAACAATAGTCAGGTTCGTTATGGTTTCTTAAAATAGTCTCCCAGTTTCAAGTGAAGGAAAATCTTACAGTTGATAGCAAAAGAAAATTTGAAGGAAGAATCTGCAGACAACAAGACTTGCTGGCATTGAGATTCTTAATTCAGTCAACACTTTTCACAAAGAAATCATCAATAGTAAATGAAAGCAGAGATAATCTCATTAAACTAACTCTGTGGATGAAGATGCTAAGGTCAAAATGTTCAAACAGATTGGTGATATATTACCATCCAAGTTCATCCAAAGATCCCCTAAGCGATGAGAAATAAAGAAAAGGAGATCAATCCATACACTTCTCGAAAGAGATTCAATTCATTTAAGTAGAATCATGGTAAGTATATGTATACCTTCGAGTCCAGAATATGAACAATTATCAGCCATCTTTCCGTTGTCAAGATCGGCAAGAAATAGTGACTCAAACTCTCCCAGATGCTTTCCAATCCTGAAAAAAAGTATGAAATGTACTCTGGATGAAACTTAAGATATTTGTGTAGCATTAAAAACTACTAATTAAGTTAGCAGAAAACCGAAACTGAAATCTTCACCATTCCATAATTTCTGGTTGAAGTAATTTATGGCTGAGAACTGTAGAGAACTCGTCATAGAAAAAAATTAGAGCTAAGTTAGACTGTCTGCAAGAGTCTACAGATGTCTTTAAGAGCTCCAAAATTTCCCCACAATCTGAGATCTGCTAAATGACAAATGTTATGGAAATTAGAGAATTTATCTAGGAAGAAAATTCGGGTAGGACGATAATTTCAATCAACTAATGAGAAATACTGGATGTTACCTGGGATAATGAAACACCAGGAACACTTTTTTCATCCCCAAGTGACGAAACAATCCTAAGAGTTCCAACTAAGCCCATCTTTTTGTACTTAAGGTCTGGATGACTAACCTGCCAATTTAAATCCCCAAAAATTAGGAGTGAGTTGCCAATGCCATCACCTAAGAAACGAAATTGAAGGCAAGATACTTGATACTACCTGCTTCCTTACTATCATCATAAGTTCATTTGAAATTGAAGATCGAAAAGAATCAGAACTTGCACGAGCTGATAGTGCCAGGAGACTGAAAACCTCATAAACCTGCAATTATATCTACTTTAAATATGATATATTGTCATACCAAGCCGATTATGAAAATAAATACCCACCTTATGCAAATTTTCAACAGTAAACCCCTCTAAGTAGTCCAAGATACCTATATGACACAAAACAGTCATAAATTAATAAGAAAAAAGCAAATAATCAGCATTAGAGTGTACAAACAAGTTCCATAGATACCATTTATGTGTGACGAAAAGGGAAGGAGTTGATGTGCATATTTTTTCACCAGAGATGTCATCATCTCCAAGACAGAACTGACCTCAAATTTGTTGTCAGATCCCACATGTGTCACTAGGGCACCTAGTATCTGCACCAATTCGAATTAGAACAAAAGTAGACTAGTTATGCTAAAAGTTCTAGTACTAGGAGATGAAATGTTAACATCTTCTTACCTCTTGTCTTGAATAATTGTCAGCAAACCCTTCAAAAAGACGAGTATAGATATGAGAGCCAATTTCCCTTGCCTTTTCTTCTTTGCTTGACAAGAGGTGTTCAGCCAAAGATACAAATGACGCAAAATTATCCTAGAACAATGAGAGTCGCATTAATTTTGCAAAATAGCATTTCTATCTTTTGCAAGAATCAGACACTTCACAAAATTGTTATGAAGATCACCTGCACAAAATCTTTATTGCCACAAATACATTGATCAATCAAGGCTTCTTGTATGCATCCATCTACCACTTTCTTCTTAAATATCTTCTCGATGCTCTTCCGGATGGGATCCCCATTCATGTACATGAGAATAAGTAGCCATACATCGATTTCCTTGAAATCTCGAGGTTTCTCCAGACTATTCAGCTCCTTTATGATTTCTTGACAGAGTAACTACAGAAAGGAAATAAAGTTATACCAAGTAATGACAAACATTCTTCAACAACTATAGTGAGACAAGCTTACATTCTTAAATCGAAGACTTGATCTTAAAGCATGGAGAATAGATCCTTCTGCGTTATATGCAGGTACTTTTCCTTTAAGTTTATTTTGAGAAGAAGCACAAGGTTGTAACATTCCCGTAAATTTCAACTGTTGGCGTATCTGAGAGATTATCCTTCTAACATTTGCAGGAGTAGCAGCAAGAAGCAAAAACCTAAGTAGATACGGCATGTGTTCTGCTTCGATTGTTCTAATACATGATATGGCTACAGTAATCGCCTTTAAGAAAAGGAAAAAAAATGGCAGTCCATTAGTAACATGTACAATGCAGAACTTTAAGATCTAATAAAGAAGCAGAACCTCGCACCTGTTCCTGCAATTGATCATCTAAATTGAGGTTGGAGAAAGAATCAAGAACTGGAACAACAACAGAAGAATCCTCCTGAAGCATCTTTTCTAGAGAATCAACCACAGCACGAGAATTGTGATCCCCAATAATCTCTGGTAATGAACCAATAATTTCCTTCTTTAAATGCGGAGGACAAATTGATAAAACTTGCATTAGTTTATCAGTGAACACATCGGGATTAACAATAAAATCAAGCCAACGGAAATTGTTGATGATAAGACGAGCAACATCCTCCTCCAAAGAACATCCTGAAACGACGTCTAAGTACTCAGGAAGCTTCTCTAGTAACATTTCCTGAAGTTCAAGTTGAATAGGAGATACAAGGAGGAGATTTCGAACTAAACTCTCGTCTCTTTTAGTTGTTGAAGAAGAAGAAAGCACTCTACACGATTACATGAACAAAAGCGATTACGAAAATGGTGAATATCAGTTTTGAGTTGGTAATTCCAGCTTGAAATTTACTGACCTACGAAGATTACTCGGAGATTGAATGTATGATGAAAATCCAGCTACGAAAACTGAACGAAGAGCACCGACGTTGTCTCTCTCGCCGGAAAAGCGAACGGTAAGATTGCGGCGGAAAGAGTGTAAATCGGAAGGAAGACATGGCGGACCGTACGTATTCATCAGTGTGCATCCGACTTCTGCTAGAATTGCAGTCATCTTCTCCACCGCGTCAGATTCCTTTTGCAGCTGGGGAATTTTGAGAGACGGGGAAGATGAAGATGATGACGGTGGCGGAGGCGGTGGAGGTTTTTTGCGAGAGAGAAATACCATTTTGTCCGGCGACCGCCACGGATATTACTCCCAATTCGTTTCTCCGATTAACAAATTTACTGAAGAAAGTTAGTTCTCAAAATTTGGTAACCCTGAAGAAGCTAGCGCCAAAATTTCAACAATTCGTCTTCTCCGATTAACAAATTTACTGAAGAAATTTAGTTTTCAATATTTGGTAACCTTGAAGCTAGCGCCAAAATTTCAACAATGCGCCACTAACACTATACACATCGCATGACACGCAATCTGTTGACGCAAAAGCAAAACGGCAATGGGTGTAACTAAAACAACACTTAGTATTTTGAACTATTTGCAGTTAAGCTGCGATACAAATAAACTTCACGGAATTAGCGACGCAGAAGTTAAACGACACCGCGTATAACCAGAGGCGGATCCAATAAGAGAGTTATGGGGTCCACTGACCCCACTTTCATTTTAAAAATTGCCTTTTTTTGTTAAACTCATAATAAATATAAATATTTTTTTTTATCTATAATTTAATATTAATATGATCTAAATTTATTGGTTAACTCTTAACCCTATAAAAAAAAATTTTTGATCCACCATAACCAAACATAGTGCGATCGATCATGTATCCAAATTATTCAAACCTGGTTGGGTCACGATTGGACTGGGTATTTTATCTAGGAGATTTTTAAAAATTTGTAAATTATTTTAATATTCTTAAATTTACTCAAACTTATTCAGTATTACTCAAAAAATTCAAAATGTTCTATAAATTATCATTCAAAAGAAAATTATAATACTCTTAGTTATCTCAAAAAAAATATGTTACATTAATTAAAAAATAGTATCAATTGTGCTAAAATAATAAAAAAAATTACACATATATGATTATTGTTAATTAATTTGCCTTTCCAGATCGATTCAATTTTTAACTGAACCATTAGGGTTAAGAACATATACAACCCAATCGTTTATACACCTTGATTTAGTTTGGGTCGGATTGATTTAGTTTGGGTCGGATTGAATTCAGTTGGATTGAGTCGTCTTGATTTAGTTTGGTTCAGTTGGGTTCAATTAAAATGTCTACCTTAGTTATACAATATACACCGTGAAACCTTTTCAAAATTTAATATGTTTCTAACCAATGATGGATATACATAGAAACTAGAAGTATTAAATGACCTGTATAAAAATATCAGTGATTTTGGAATAATTAAGTCAAAAGTAACTGTTATAAAATTGTATGTTTTGAAAGAGATAACCAAGAATTTGTATACCTCCTAAATTGGCCCTGGACAAAAAAACCATCAGGTTGGGTTTGGGTTCGGGTAGAACTCAATCGGATGGTTGACCCCGTACCTAAGCTGGTGGCCTTGAGATGGAGGAACTTTGGAGGTGAGAAAAATAAAGTCTTTAGGTATCATTTTTATATTATCCTTTAAAGATTTACAAATTATTTATACTATTTTTAAAATTTATAAACATTTATATAGTCTGCTCGTATAAAATGAGAGATTTGTTGATGTTTTTTTTCTGTAAGTTTTTCTCCTAATTAGAAAATTAATAAAAATATCTCATTTTAATAATATTATATGGTTGAAAGAAAAACAAGTAAATATATAAAGACAATAACTCATTTATTATTTTAAACTATTATATAAAAATAATAGATGTAAGAGATCTTAAACAACATTGTCATTCAAACATTCACTACATATATTTTAACTTTTTTATGTAGATCCATTATTATTTTGATTCTTCATGGCCCTTGTTGTTGCGGCAGGTGGGGATTGGTTACACTTTCTGTGACATTCAGAACACTCTGATGCTGATGACCTCATGGTACAATGTGGGCGGCATATAATGTTGCATTCTACCTCCGATTTTGCTTCCCCTTCAATAAGAATCACTGAAATAATAATCATCAATATACAAACGGTACTCAAACTTTTATCCATTATTTTCAGTTTTCTGGTATTTTTTTTTGCTTATGTTTTTGTTTATGAGTTGATGACTAATAGTGAAATCATGCATTATTATATAGAATTCAGAGATGTAGAATGTTTTTCAATTCAAGTCAAGTTTAATTTTTTTTCTGTTTGGATTTAATTACTTTGAATATGTGTACTATACTATGAAGGAATGCATATCCATTACTTTATAAATGATAAGGTTTTGGATAAGTGTCAATAAAACATATGGTTGAATAGAAATATATGACCAAAATATATATAGGAGGTTTATTTTCAAAACAATTTGGTAAGGTTATATATCTAATACTCCCTCTGGTTTTGAAAGAATGTCATTTTGACATTCTTCACACAAATTAAGAAAACATATAATTTTACTAATTCACCCTCATTTAATATGTCATTATTTAATTAATATTGAATAAAATTTAAGTAGTTTTAACTTTTAATTAGGGGTAAATTTGAAAATTTATGTTAAAATGTATAGTTCCAATGCAAAGTGACACTCTTTCAAAAACAAAAATTGAAGGGTAGAATGACACTTTTTAAAAAACAGAGGGAGTATGATTTTCTTTCCAATAAATTTCTCCTAGTGAATTATTTATAATAATAATTATTATTGACTATTAAATTTACAAAGAAAATATTTTACAAATAATCCTTCTCGATTCTCTAACCATTAACCGCTAATAACCGTAAAATTTTTAACGCCACATAATTAATAAATCCCATAATTTTTTAATTTATCAAATAATATTATTAAATTCGTAATGTATATTAAATAAAAACATAACAAACTCTAGCATCATCCAAAAATCATAAACAATGCATAATATAAAATAAAACTCTGGTTTGTCATCCACTCCACAACTTTGGTTCCACGAGCTCCTATAAGATTCAATTTTCATCTGCATTACATAACGAGATACCTCAATATATTACAATTCTAAATTAGGCTAATTACCCAAAAACTAACATACATCGATGTTAGAAAATAAACAACGCAATCATACAACAAAATATATTTTTACAATAAATAATAATCACCATAAATAATGTAAACCCGTACTACTCAACCCCAGAGCCGGCCCTGACATTTGTGTACCTAGAAGCAAAAAAAATTTTTTGGCTCTTACACATAAAAAAAATAAGAAAAAAAAGTTTTCTCAACGGCTCGAACTCAGAACTTCAAAAAGAGGATTAATAATACACATGATACACCAATAGACCTAATGAAACACAACAATAATTGGCCCCTAAAATTTATATATATCTTCCGACCCAAGCAGCTGCTTGACCAGCTTGCATTGAGGGCCGGCTCTACTCAAACATCTAAGTATAAACTAGACTACCATACAAGCACTGACCTTGACACTTTCTAGAAATATCCGTAATTAAATATGACAACTTCTGAAACTCTCAGATTTTCAAAATTCCTAAATTTATAAAAAATCCCAAGACATAAAATATATTAAAATATTATAAATTAATATTATAACATTAATCAATCGTTAATGTGTAATAGATGATGAAGATGTGCAGTGAAGATAAGCGACATCTTGCTCTACCGCCATAATCATGATACAATCAAAACAATGATTAAATAATAATTATGAGATGGCTGACCCCGTACCTAAGCTGGTGGCCTTGAGATGGAAGAACCTTGGAGGTTAAAAAAAAATAAAGTCTTTAGGTTATCATTTTTATATTATCCTTTAAAGATTTACAAAATATTTATACTATTTTTTAAATTTATAAATATTTATATAGTCTGCTCGTCTAGAGTGAGATTTGTTGATGTTTTTTTCTGTAAGTTTCTCTCCTGATTAGAATATCAATAAAAATATCTCATTTTAATAGTATTATGTGGTTGAAAGAAAAACAAATAAATATATAAAGACAATAACTCATTTTATTATTTTAAACTATTATATAAAATTAATAGATGTAAGAGATCTTAAACAACATTGTCATTCAAACATTCACTACATATATTTTAACTTTTTTATGCGGATCCAATTATATTGATATCATTTTGATTCTTCATGGTCCTTGTTGTTGCGGCAGGTGGGGATTGGTTACACTTTCTGTGACATTCTGAACACTCTGATGCTGATGACCTCATGGTACAATGTGGGCGGCATATAATGTTGCATTCTATCTCCGATTTTGCTTCCCCTTCAATAAGAATCACTGAAATAATCATCATCAATATATAGACGGTACTCAACCTTTTCTCCATTATTTTCAGATTTCTGGTATTTGTTTTGTTTATGTTTTTGTTTATGAGTTGATGACTAAAAGTGAAATCATGCATTCTTATATATTATTCAGGGATGTAGAATGCTTTTCAATTCAAGTCAAGTTTAATTTATTTTCCTGTTTGGATTCAATTACTTTGAATATGTGTACTATACTATGAAGGAATGCATATCCATTACTTTATAAATGATAAGGTTTTGGATAAGTGTCAATAAAACATATGGTTGAA